>CM050169.1:32428260-32600346 GCA_027410445.1 Discoglossus pictus
TTGCTCCCTTCTCGCACTATCTCTTTCCCTTCTCTCGCTCTTTCCCTTCTCTTGCTCTTTCTCTCTTTCTCCCTTCTCTCTTTCTCCCTTCTCTCTCTCTCTATTTCCCCTTCTCTCTCTCTCTCTATCCCTTCTCTCTTTCTCACTCTCTCTTTCTCCTTCTCTCTTCTCTCTCCCTCTTCTCTATCTCTATCCCTTCTCTCTCTCACACTCTCGCTCTTTCTCCTTCTCTCTCTCTCCCTTCTCTCTCTCTCCCCTTCTCTCTCTGTTCCTTCTCTCTCTCTCTCGCTCATTCTCTCTCTTCTCTCCTTCTCTCTCTCTTCTCTCTCTCTCTTCTCTCCTCTCTCTCTTCTCTCTCTCTCTCCTCCCTCTCTCTCCTTCTCTCTCTCTCCTTCTCTCTCTCTTCCCTCTCTCCCTATTCTCTCTCCCTCCCTTCTCTCTCTCTCCGTTCTCTCCCTTCTCTCTCCCTTATCTCTCTCTTCTCTCTCTCTCCGTTCTCTCTCCCTCTCCCTTCTCTCTCTCTCTCCCTCCCTTCTCTCTCTCTCCCCTTCACTCTCTCCCTTCTCTCTCTCCCTTCTCTCTCTCTCCCTTCTCTCTCTCCCTTTTCTCTCTCTCTCTCTCCCTGCTGTCTCTCTCTGTCTCTCCCTTCTCTATATCTCTCTCCCTTCTCTTTCTCCCTTCTCTCTCTCTCTCCCTTCCCTCTCTCCCTTCTCTCTCTCTCTCCCTTCTCTCTCTCTCTTTCTCTCTCTCTCTCCTTTTCTCTCTCTCTCTCCCCTTCTCTCTCTCTTTCCCTTCTCCCTCTCTCTCGCTCTCCTTCTCTCTCTCTCTCCCTTCTCTCTCTCCCTTCTCTCTCTCTCTCTCCCTTCTCTATATCTCTCTCCCTTCTCTCTCTCTCACTTCTCTCTCTCTCTCTTCCCTCTCTCTCTTTCTCTCTCTCTCTCCCTTCTCTCTCTCTCTTTCTCTCTCTCTCCTTTTTTCTTTCTCTCCTCTCTCTCTTTCCTTTCTTCCTCTCTCTCGCTCTCCTTCTCTCTCTCTCTCTCTTTCTCTCTCTCTCCTTTTTTCTTTCTCTCCTCTCTCTCTTTCCTTTCTTCCTCTCTCTCGCTCTCCTTCTCTCTCTCTCTCTCTTTCTCCCTCTCCCTTCTCTCTCTCCCTTCTCTCTCTCTTTCTCTCTCCTTTTCTCTCTCTCTCCTTCTCTCTCTCCCTTCTCTCTCTCTCCTTTTCTCTCTCTCTCTCTCCTTCTCTCTCTCTTTCCCTTCTCCCTCTCTCTCGCTCTCCTTCTCTCTCTCTCTCTCCCTTCTCTATATCTCTCTCCCTTCTCTCTCTCTCCCTTCTCTCTCTCTCCCTTCCCTCTCTCCATTCTCTCTCCATTCTCTCTCTCTCTCTCTCTTTCTCTCTCTCTCTCCTTTTCTCTCTCTCTCCTTCTCTCTCTCTTTCCCTTCTCCCTCTCTCTCACTCTCCTTCTCTCTCTCTCTCTTTCTCTCTCTGCCTTCTCTCTCTCTCTCCCTTCTCTCTCTCTTTCTCTCTCCTTTTCTCTCTATCTCCTTCTCTCTCTCCCTTCTCTCTCTCTCTTCTCTCTCTCTCTTCTCTCTCTCCTTCTCTCTCTCCCTTCTCTCTCTCTCTTTCTCTCTCCTTTTCTCTCTATCTCCTTCTCTCTCTCCCTTCTCTCTCTCTCCTTCTCTCTCTCCCTTCTCTCTCTCTCTCTCTCCTTTTCTCTCTATCTCCTTCTCTCTCTCCCTTCTCTCTCTCTCTCTCTCTCCTTTTCTCTCTCTCTCCTTCTCTCTCTCCCTTCTCTCCCTTCTCTCTCTCTCCTTCTCTCTCTCTCTCTCTCTCTCTCTCTCTCTCTCTCCTTCTCTCTCTCTCCTTCTCTCTCTCTCCTTTTCTCTCTCTCTCTCCCCTTCTCTCTCTCCCTTCTCTCTCTCTCTCTCTCTCCCTCTCTCCTCTCTCTCCTTACTCACATCTATCAACTATTATAGTGGATTATAGTGAAATCCAGGAAACTTCTGATTTATTTAAGCAAAATATTCAAAATAACTGTTGTGCAGTTCAATGGTATATTGGCTAGCCATAATATTTCAAGGGAACAATTTTTGCAGATAATTTTCTAGTATTTTAAGTGCATGCCTTGATTTACTATGCATGATTTCCCCTAGAGGAAAAATGAAAACACAGCCCTTCACACTTCATCTCAGGTGAATAGATACAGTATATACTTCACCTAATTGTTAGTTGTGATTAATTTTAGTTGACCAGTTTATGTGTTTTAAATAAAAATAAATAAATAAAGTAATTGTCAAGTTTGTAGAAATGTTAATGTTGCAAAATTATGTATATATACATTTTATTCAGACAGATTAAATGAGGTTCTTGAATGGTATAACTGTAAATGAGCTTGTGAATATTTAATTAGATTTAAGAATGTTTTATTGATGGCATTTTAAAATGATGGTATCTGTGTCCTATGTATTTGTTTACATTTTTGCTACATTCCTTTTTTATATCAGTGATTGTAGTATTTTAGTATAACATTTTATAGATCATTGAGATTAGGACTAATAACTAATCATTTTAATGTTTTACAAATAATTTAATATTTGTCATTTGGAAGGGTGCGTTAGGTATAAAATATAATGATCATTCAATTAAATTGTTAATAATGAACACTAAGTTATATTTAGATTATAAGGTATGATTACAATTAGGTTTTTAATATTCCAAATTTAGGCAAGAATTTACAAAGAGTGTAATATGACCAGTGGCAGAGCTAATGAATGGAGGGCCCCAGTATAAAAAATAATTTTGGGGCTCCCTGCTCATTCGGATATAAATCTAGATATAGGCAGAAATATGTATATACACTTATAGATAGATAAATAAATATATTTATACATATATATATATATATATATATATATATATATATATATATATATATACATATACAGTATATATATATTTATATATATATATATTTAAATATATATATACACACATTATCAAAAGTGATAAGAGGAGCTGCAGTCTGGTGCAAGAAAAACAGCAATGGAACATGCCGCTGAATGGACAAGGGGATAAGTGAAATTAGCAAGTTGCCCTCTTGTGCTCAGTGTACCATGGAGCACCCTGTTACTCAAGTCACTGGCGGTTCTTGGGACCAAAGTGAAACACTGAACACAGTATATTAATCAAGGTTCCAACATGACCAGCCATTTAAAGGGCCAGTCAGAGGATATGTGATACCTTAATCTGGTGTTAGCGACTCAACTGTAAAAGAACTTACAATACTACATAAGGAGGTGAAGTGCAAACTAATTCAAGTGGGGGATACTGAGCAGAATACTTCATCTACAGCCCACTGGGAGGTCTGGACAAGGGCAGGTGGTACTTTGCTTAGAACCCAGTACCCAGAACATGGTCTCACATGGTAGTGGAACCTCCTTTTTCAGACATTGCTTCCTGGACTTATAAGTAGCCAGCTTGGCTAAGGCCAAGAGAAGTTTGACGAGGAGGTTCCTAGGGACTCTCTTGTGCTCAGTGCACCATGGAGCAGTCTATAACTCAAGTCTCTCTGCATCGTGGAGCCAAAGTAGAGCACTGGACACAATCAGATTAGGAGCGTGATCTTAAATTAATCCTGTTGAGCAGATACTGTGCAGAGCACACCATCTGTAGCCCACAGAGAGGCAAAATCACACATCCTCCCAGTGGACAAAGCCAGGTGGTACTCTGCCCAGATACAGGAGCGCACTAGTGCTCGGAATATGGTCTTGCATGGCAGTGGAATCTCCTCAGCTAAACAATCCTTCCGGCATTTATAAATAGCCAGCTTGGCTGATGCCAGGAGCAGATTGATGAGGAAGTCACTGGCTCTGTTGCCCCGGAACACTGGGCTCACAAAATAAAAAGATGAGGGGAAAATGCAACCAGAACTGTAGAAGGAGGCCCTTCAAGAGGGACAAGAGGGGCTGCAGACTGATGCAACTAAAATAAATGTGGTACACTGTGACCATCAGAGAGTAGGAGCTATACAAGCCCAGAGACACCTGTTATAGACTACAGCTTAACTACCCACAAGGACCATTGGGTTCTTTAAAATCTCTGCACCAGCACCCTGATATCTGGCCTCTGTATCGGTCAGGGTCCTTGCATTAGAAATCAGCACTTCCATGGTACCAAGAGACTACATATCTGCTTCTTCTTAGGGACATTGATAAGACTTGTTACAGTCAAACCTACCCCAGCAGGATCCTACAGAGTATCTCCCTGCAGCCATCCAGGAGAGACACACGATTTCTATGTTTCTCCAGAAGTGAACAGTTTTATTTTGAAAAGTCAAACAATATTTATAGGGGATAGATACAGAAGGGTATATACAGCATAACAACAACAGGGAGTGGCAGACAAACACAAGAGATAAACTCCACATGGGGTCTAACAGTAGCTTCCTGAGAACAAAAGGCTTAACCTCCAATACACATCCTGCCGCGTCTAGCACATATCAGACGTGATTAACTTTATCTGGCAAACAATGGGACAAAACGGATTACAAATACAATGGAGGTGTCTATGCAGATAATCCACAGCTGGACCCAAGCAGTCTGTGCTTTTATGGTGGTTCAATGGGCCAAAACCCAGGCAGAGAAAAGGGGTCTGTGACATACAGAATGGACAAGTGGCTCAGTGTACCATGGGGCACTCTTTAATCCCTGTGCATCGTTGAACTAAAGCAGCTCATTAGACACAGTATTGTAGATGAGTTCTGATTGGTTATCTACAGAGTGACATTAGTATCTGTCTTTTGCTGCTGATAATTTATCTTTCAATATACAATGCCTTGCAAAATTACCCCCCCCCCCTTGACTTTTTACCTATTTTGCTACATTACAGCCTTAAGTTCAATGTTTTGTTAATCTGAATTTTATGTGATAGATCAGAACACAATAGTCTAAGTTGGTCAAGTGAAATTAGAAAAATATATACATAAAACTATTTTTTAGAAATAGAAAACTTGGCATGTGTCACCTCTTTGTTATAAAGCCCATAAAAAAAACTGGTGCAACCAATTACCTTCAGAAGTCACATAATTAGTGAAATGATGTCCACCTGTGTGCAATCTATACACACCTTTTTTGAAAGGCCCCAGAGGCTGCAACACCTAAGCAAGAGGCACCACTAACCAAACACTGCCATGAAGACCAAGGAACTCTCCAAACAAGTAAGGGGCAATGTTGTTGAGAAATACAAGTCAGGGTTAGGTTATAAAAATATATCAAAATCTATGATGATCACCAGGAGCACCATCAAATCTAACATAACCAAATGGAAAGAAAATGGCACAACAGCAAACCTGCCAAGAGACGTCCGTCCACCAAAACTCACGGACCGGGCAGGGAGGGCATTAATCAGAGAGGCAGCACAGAGACCTAAGGTAACCCTGGAGGAGCTGCAGAGTTCCACAGCAGAGACTGGATTATCTGTACATAGGATGACAATAAGCCGTACGCTCCATAGAGTTGGGCTTTATGGCAAAGTGGCCAGAAGAAAGCCATTAATTTCAGCAAAAAACAAAATGGCACGTTTTGAGTTTGTAAAAAGGCATGTGGGAGACTCCCAAAATGTATGGAGGAAGGTGCTCTGGTCTGATGAGACTAAAATTTAACTTTTCGGCCATTAAATAAATCGCTATGTCTGGCGCAAACCCGACATATCACATCACCCAAAGAACACCATCCCCACAATGAAACATGGTGGTGGCAGGGGATGTTTTTCAGCAGCCGGGACTGGGAAACTGGTCAGAGTCGATGGATGGTGCTAAATACAGGGATATTCTTGAGCAAAACCTGTACATGATTTGAGGCTCTGTGCATGATTTGAGGCTAGGATGGAGGTACATCTTCCAGGAGGAAAATGACCCCCAAACACACTGCTAAAGCAACACTTGAGTGGTTTAAGGAATGGCCTAGTCAAAGCCCAAACCTCAATACAATAGAAAATAAGACTTAAAGATTGCTGTTCACAAGTGCAAACCATCCAACTTGAAGGAGCTGGAGCAAGGAGGAATGGGCAAAAATCCCAGTGGTAAGATGTGGCAAGCTCATAGAGACTTATCCAAAGTGACTTGGAGCTGTGGTTGCGGCAAAAGGTGGCTCTACAAAGTATTGACTTTAGGGGGGTGAATAGTTATGTACATTGACTTTTTCTGTTATTTTGTCCTATTTGTTGCTTGCTTCACAATAAAAAAAAAAAAATCTTCAAAGTTGTGGGCATGTTCTGTAAATTAAATGACGCAAATCCTCAAACAATCCATGTTAATTCCAGGTTGTGAGGCAACAAAACATGAAAAAGGCCAAGGGGGGTGAATACTTATGCAAGGCACTGTATACCAAGCATCTCAAGACAACTGGATAGAGCTGAGAAATGTAATGAATATGTGACGGCTAAACAGGGTGGCATGTATTGGGAAAAGGGAAAACAGATAGTATTTATGCATCAATATTACCTTTATACTATGAGTAGTATATGGTGGGGACAGAATTAGGAATATATGAAGCTATTGTGGAGGAAGAATAACACACTGACAGCTATTAGGAGTTGCACATTTGAGTCCTAGAAGAACATTTTAAAGACATAGTTCACATTTACACTAAGAACGTGCAGTTGACTATACCACCATTAAAAGGATTATGATCAATTAATTCAAAGCATATCTCTCATAAAAGTACAAAAAGTCTATACCCTGTAGTGTTATCTTTCATTAGCGTTTGTTTTGCATTTTTAATAAAGTCATTTGAAGAAAATGTAATAAAAGTTAAATTTTAATATTATTCTCTCTTAAGAAATTAGGTAATAATAGAGGTGTGCACGTTAATAGAGATCTGTTTTGTTTGAATCTACTATGTTGACATTGTTTCATCTCTAGGAGCACAAGTAGTTAATGGTGGCTTTAAGCCACCATTAACTTCTGTGTTTCTATACCAAGCATCTCATTGACCTTTCTTGCATGTAATAGAATATCATATTTACTGCTTTATTAATATTGCATTATTTCTGGCCTGTGGGTCAGATCGCAAACTGGATTTGAAGCACATAGGACTTCGAAATCTACTCTCCCCTTTTTCAGTGACGTAACGCTAACGATCTCTTTTTCCATTTTCTCCATCTGAACCCTTAACTACATAATTGCTGGTTGCGTTCGAGCACGCAACACCGACGGCCATGAACTGGTTTACGAAAGAGCCTCTCTCGCTCGTAGCTCGCAGCTCTTTCTAATTTAACAGCAACGTAAGTAGGCCGAATTTGAAGCACACAGCTACACGTTGGACTTACGAGGTTGGAATTTAATATGGCCCCAAATGTTCATTCATGCATATTTGAAACCATTAAAGATTTACGCTTACTGGTAAATTATTTTATTAGGAACATAGGTCATGATGATCCTATTGCAGCTGAATCACAGGCGCATGATGATCTCCTTGGATTATTAAAAGACGATACTAGTGACTGGCTCAAGAAAATTAAGCTTAAATCCAAAATTAATCCACCTACAAGATCTTCATTAAACTGGTCATAGTTTACTTTTTTAAATTTAATTCCATCAAACACTCCAACATCTCTAGTCAAGAACGAATGGCTCTCAGTGAGATTAGCCACTGGGATGATACTATAATCAAACTATTGGATAAAGGGGTAAACATGATCTTATGGCATAGAGATGATTACATTAGTGAGGGCATAAGACAGCTGGGTGACAATGATTGCTATTGAAAGTCACCTCGGGACCCCCACATTTCTTATTGACAGCCCCAAGATAGCAACTTTCTATATACTACCAAAGAAAGACTAGATAAAACCACTTGCAGGTCCATAATTTCTGGCATTGGTAGTCTTAACAAGCAAGTACATTTCTGGATACACGCTTTAGGTATTTTGTGACTAGTCTCCCCTCCTACACCAGAGACACAATGGACATGTTGAGTAGACTCAGTGATATCAATGTAAAACCTCCATCTCTACTTATTACATGTGATGTTGGGTCGTGTAGACTCTACACGTCTATTAAACATGACTATGGCTGTGCTTTGGCTCAATATTTTTGGGAAATGGAGTCATCTAATAACTATTAAAAAACATCCTTCATTTTCCAACTTTTAAAATTTGCTCTCAAACATAATTTCTTTGTGTTCAATGGAAGGTATTATTTACAGAAGAGAGGCACAGCCATGAGGTCATTCACGTACAATGTGGGATAATATGGTTAAGAGCTCTCTACAAAGCAGCAGACAAAGCACATTGTGCCAGTATATTACCAATGTAGATGCATTGACTGATAGGGCAGACAGAGTGTTCATGTAACAAGAAATATATTTGTATGACTTCCCGTGAGATCAGATAGAGACTTGGGGAATATCCAGGTAACACACAGAATAGTGTAAAGGATGACCTGGCAGATAAAACGTTAACCATGACCAAACACTTCCTTAAACGTCACCAAGTCCACACAGAATGGACAATGATTAATTTATGATACAACAAATAAATTGAGATTGAGGGTAAACTATGGGAGTAGAATATGATTTACCTAAGAATAATCTTATTTCACCGGTCTGATTATATACCAACATATTCTGATTCACCGTATTACTTTTGGTACTTATTACAAATATACAATAATATTTTTGTCTTAACCACCGAACTAAGTATAATAAAAAAAAATGTAGGTTATCTATTGTTGGAAATAATCCATTGTATTGTTACACACATTACATCTTTGGTTTCAGGGTTGCTAACCCTTTAAGGTACTTAGTTCACTGTAATAACATTGGATATTGTGATCACTCTGTGTAACATTACTAAATAATATGTTTATATTTACAGGAGATATATGCACTGGCCCTTTGTAAGTGTCACTTATTTTGTTGGATTATATTCTGTTTAAGATACGATTAAGTGGTATCATTATGTATAATCACATATAATAGTTGTGGAAATACGGGCCGTTGGTCACTCGAGCCGTTGATGGCTGCATCAAGTGAGACTTAGGCTGTGATGAGCGCCAAAGATGCTCATTGCACTGCGATCCTCGGGAAGCGAGGCGAGCAGTTGAGGCATGCAGGACTTGATTTCCTTGTACTCCCATAAAGCAGTCTCTGTCCCCTGTTGTTTGTAGAATTTAAATGCCTGTTTTTTACTCTGTATCTTGATCTTTAAATCATTGTTAAGCCACGTTGGATGTGATTTATTAATTTCACTTTTATTCCCACAAGGTATATGGTGATAAGTATGTATAGTTAGTAAGGATTCAAATGTTTTCCATTTATGGTCAGTATTTTTACTGTATTTTTAGACTTTGTATTGCTGCCCTCAGACCATTAAAATCTGCCCTTTTAAAATTAAGAGTTTTTGTTGGCCCCCTACAGTTTTGTTTTTTTAAATCAATTTCAAGTGAGACTGTGTTGTGATCACTGTTTCCCAAAGGTTGCCGTATTTCCACATTTGATACCATATCGATATTATTTGTGATAACTAAATCCAAGATAGCTTCATTTCTAGTAGGCTCTTGTATAACCTGGGCCAGAGAAGGATCTCTGAGTGTACTCAAGAACCTGCTCCCCCTAGCTGAACTGCTAGTCTCATTTATCCAGTTTATTTCAGGGTAATTAAAATCTCATGTTTTTTGTAGGGCACACCTGATTATCCTAATCTCAAAAAAGAGAATAAACTAAATAATAAAACTTAACTTTTATTAAATGGTAAAATCTCGCATTTTTAGAACTTGACCATGCTTAGCTGCATTTCCAACTGTAACAATAATTGCAATTCCACGCTTTCAATTATATTTGGGGGTTTATAGCATACTCCAACTAATATTCTTTTGGAATTTGCTGCTCCACTATTTAACTCTACCCACAAACATTCAGCATTATGGCTAGTTCCAGCATAAATATCTTCTCTGACTATAGGCTTAAATTCAGGCTTAACATACAGACAAATCCCTCCTCCTCTTTTACCATTGCCCCTATCTTTCCTATATAGGTTACAACCATCCAGATTAACAGTCCAGTCATGAGATTCATCCCACCATGTTTCGGTAATGCCTATTAAATCCCATTTTTCATTAATTGACAATAATTCTAACTCTCCCATTTTTCCTGGCAAGCTTCTGGCATTAGCAAGCATACACCTTATGTTATGAGTTTGTAGTTTTGAGGTGCCTGCCTCTGTACTTGAGTTACTTAGTAATACCTCCCTATTGATTATACTAACCCTCCCCCATCTCCTCCCCCATGAGTAGTTAATTCATCCCTTAGTAACCCAGCCCGAATTACCAGGCAATTTCTACCACGAACAGGAGAAACAGCTAACACCAGATACGTTTCAGCCTCTGTGGGCCTCGTCAGTGAGGTGCAGCTTTACTCCCTAAGGCACAGTTAAAAAATATGTCATTAGAAATCGTTAAGCCAATCTTATACTGACTAGAGTAGCTCCTCAAGTGCCCCTGTTTGGTCTTCGTAGAAGCCTGTAGCAAAACATACATTTCACACAAGATAAAAAACGAAAGAAAAAAGAATGAAATAAGATCACAAGTGAAAGTATAATTGAGTGTAAATATTGCCACATTTTATTGCACAAACATAGGATGTATTAACTACACTAACACTTCTCGAAATAGGAATTTATTCAGGACTGGAATGGGACATTTTGCATCAGAAAACCACCAGATCTTCTGCTGTGGTCAAGAATCCCGCAGAAGAAATGGAGTAGCCCTCATAGTCAATCAAAGGGTGGCCAAAACAGTGCTCAGTTACAACCCAATAATTGACAGAATGATTTAAATTCAAATTTGAGGCAAGCCATTTAGCATCACAGTGATCCAAGTCCATGCTTCAAACAGGAGGCTGAAGTTGTCCAGTTCTACAAAGATATTCAACACGTCATAGATACAACACCAAGAAACAATGTTACTATCATCATAGGAGACTGGAATGTATGGAACGTATGGAAAGTATGGAACCAAAAGACACCTAGAATTACTGGAAAGCTTGGCTTTGGAGTACAAAATGAAACAGGTCAGAGATTAGTAGAATTATGTAAAGATAATTCTCTGGTCATAGCAAACACCCTCTTCCAACAGCCTCCAAGACGACTCTACACATGGACATCACCAGATGGTCAACATAGAAATCAGACTGACAATATACTTTGCAGCCAAAGATGGAGGCACTCCATACAATCAGCAAAAACTAGACCTGGAGCTCACTGTGGCTCACACTGTGAGCTTCTTATCTCAAAGTTCAGAATTAAACTGAAGAAAGGAGGGAAAATTATCATGCCAAGCAGATACAAAATAAATAATATCCCTTGTGGACATGCAGTGGAAGTAAAGAATAGATTTTAGAGACTAGACATGGAAGATAAAATGCCTGAAGAACTTTGGACTGAAGTTTGCAACATTATACAGGAAACAGCAACAAAGAATATCCCAAAAGAAAAAAAATAAGAAAGCAAACTGGCTATCTGATGAGGCTTTGGAAGTAGCCCAGGAAATAATGAAAGTGAAAGGTAATGGAGAAAAGATTGTTCCAACTGAATGCAGAATTCCAGAGAACAGCAAGAAGAAACAAGGAAACATTCTACAATTAACTTTGTAAAGCTATCTAAGAAAATAACATAATGGGTAAGTCAATAGATCTCTGCAAGAAAATTGGAGATCTTTCATGCCAAAGTGGGTGTGAAAAAGCCCAAAATGGTAGGGACTTAATAGAAGAAGATCAGCTAAAGAAGAGGTGCCAGGTATACACTGAAGATCTATACAGGAAGGTTCTTAACAGCAGTGATGACCTCAATAGTTTGTCCAATTGCAAATTCTACAAGATGATGCTGTGAAAGTGTTGCTTGCCTTATGCTGCCAAATTTACACAACTCAACAATGGCCAATAGACTGGAAGAGGTGAGTCTACATTCCAATCCCCCCAAAAAAGCAGTACCAAAGAGTGTTCCAATTATCGAACAATTGAACTAATTTCACATGCTTGACTCCAACAATATATGGACCGGGAACTACCAGATGTGCAAGCCGGGTTCCGCAGAGGAAGAGGCATAAGAGATCAAATTGCCAATGTCTGATGAATAATAGAGAAAGCAAGAGAGTTTCAGAAAAACATTTACTTCTGCTTCATAGACTATTCTAAAGTTGTTGACTATGCAGATCACAACAAAATGTGGAAACTTCTTAAAGAGGTGGGAGTAACAAATCATCTCATCCACCCCGTGAAGAATCTGTATGTGAACCAAGAAGTCACTGTTAGAACCGAACAAGGGACAACAGAATAGTTTCAGATCGGAAAACGTGTGCAATAAGATTGTATATTGTCCCCTTATTTATTTAACTTATACACAGAGTACAATAAGTATGGTATTCCCAGTAGTGACATACGGATGTGAGAGCTGGACCATAAAGAAGGCTTGGTGGTGTTGGCAGTAGACGTAGAATCACTTGGACTTCAAGAAGATCCAATAAATTAGTACTACAGGAAATCAAGACAAACTGTTCACTGGAAGGTATGATCATGAAGCTAAAACTTACATAATTTTGCCATATCATGAGAAGCCAGAATTTCTTAGAGAAGACTCTGATTCTGAGAAAAATTGAAGGCACAAGAAGAAGGGGGAGACAGAGGCGATGATGGATAGATGAGATCTTTGAAGCAACAAACATGAGCTTGATGGAACTCAGAGGGACAGTGGCTAACAGATGTTCCTGATGCTTTGGTCCATAAAGAAACAGGGAGTTGGGAGCAACTGAATGACTAGACAACTACATCACATAAGCATCTGGTTTGTAACACAATTTATATTATTTTTTGGAGGTGTAATCTATAATAGTTTGGTATACCATACTGACTACACTCCCTATTTTTGTAATAGTAGTATTCACATAATCAGGAAATCAACCTAATGAATGGGTCTCTACGCATGAAATCGCACGATAAAGGTGATATTTTGTAATTATTATTGTTATTATTATTATTATTATTATTATTATCGTTTATTTGTACTCCGCCAACATATTTCGTAGCGCTATCCATAAGTTAAGTTACAGGCAATGACAAGTTCAAGATTCACACATTGCAATGAATGGAGGGCCCTATCTTTGAGCTTGGAATCCAGTGTCCATAGCGCTTTCCCTAAAGCACCCTGCAGGATTGAAACTCGCAGACTTACAATCTAAAGGTTGAAGTGTGTATGTGGTACAGTAGGGAGAGAGTAGTGCTGAGCATGTTAGGGAGGAAGGTTATAGGCTTCTTTAAAGAGGTGCATTTTTATTGATGTTTTGAAGGATTAAAGGGAGGAGGATAGTCTGGTGAAGCGAGGCAAGGAGTTCCAGAGAATAGGGCAGTGCTAGAAAAGTCCTGGAGGCGGGAGTGAGAGGAGGTGACAAGAGTGGTAGAAAGAAGAAGGTCGTTAGCAGAACGAAGAGGGCGTGTGGGGGAGTATTTGGAGATGAGAGCAGAGATGTATGGGGGTGCGCTGTTGTTGAGGGCTTTATAAGTTAGGGTCAAGATTTTAAACTTTATTCTGGAGGCTAAGGGGAGCCAGTGAAGTGTTTGACAAAGAGGAGCTGCCGACATTGAACGATGTGTACTGAAGATGAGTCTGGCGGAGGCATTTATTATGGATTGAAGTGGGGAGAGGCGAGTGATGGGCAGGCCAACAAGGAGTGAGTTGCAATAGTCAAGACGAGAAATGATAAGAGAGTGTATTAGAATCTTAGTAGTGTCTAGTGTAAGGTAATGGCGTATTTTGGATATGTTTTTTAGATGGAAAAGACAGGATTTGGTTAGAGACCGTATGTGTGGGATGAAAGAGAGGGTAGGGTCCAGTAGAACCCCGAAACAACGGGCTTGGGAGGTGGGAGTGATGACGGCATTGTTGACAGAGAGAGAGATGTGAGGAATTGAAGCTGTAGTAGAGGGTGGGAAGATTAAGAGTTCAGTCTTAGACATGTTGAGTTTCAGATGGTGGGCAGACATCCAAGAGGATATACTAGAGAGGCAGTCGGAGACGTGTGCTAGAAGAGAGGGGGATCGATCTGGTGCTGAGAGGTAGATTTGGGTGTCATCTGCATAGAGATGGTACTGGAACCCAAAAGAGTTTATTAGGGTGCTGAGTGAGGATGTGTAGATGGAGAAGAGGAGGGGGCCTAGGACTGACCCTTGGGTACACCAATAGAGAAGGGGTGAGGAGAAGATGTGCCGGAGAAGAAGACGCTGAATGATCGTTCTTGGAGGTATGATGAGAACCACAAGAGAGCAGTGTCTTGAATGCTGAGGGAGGAAAGAATGTGGAGTAGAAGCGAATGGTCAACTGTGTCAAAGGCGGCAAAATAGAAAAGTGGCCTTTAGACTTGGCGGTGCGCAGGTCATTGGTGACTTTTATGAGGGCTGTCTCAGTGGAGTGTTGGGGCAGAAAGCCGGATTGGAAAGTGTCCAGAAGAGAGTTAGAGGAGATGAAACTAATAAGGAGGTTATAGACGAGCCGCTCCAGCAGTTTGGAAGCCAGGGGAAGTAGAGAGATAGGGCAATAGTTAGATGCAACGTCAGAATCGGATGAGGGTTTCTTGAGTGGGTGTAATTATGGCATGTTTTAGAGATGATGGAAACGTGCCAGTGTTTAGGGAAAGGTTGAAGATGTGAGTGAGAGCTAGGATTAGTGTAGTAGAGAGGGGAGGGATGAGCTGAGATGGAATAGGATCTGAAGGACAGGTGGTGAGGTGAGAGGATGATATTAGGATGGAGACTTCATCTTCTGTTGCAGGGGTAAAGTAGTTCAGAGTGGCTGTGGGAATGGAGAGGGGAGTAGATTGGATGTTGTTGGTGAGTTGAGTTAGTTGAGAGAGTGACGTGTGTGAGCCACGATGAGAGGAGAGTTCATTGTGGATAGATTGAATTTTATGTGTAAAATGGTTGGCAAAGTCTTTAGCCGTGAGACTGGAAGGGAATGGGGTGAGGTGGTGGGCGGAGGAGAGTATTGAAAATGGCAAAAATACGTTTTGGGTTAGAGGACAGAGTTGATATTGGTGATGTAAAATACTGCTGTTTGGCCAGGTTGAGGGCAGAGGAGTAGGAATGTAGCATAAACTTGTAGTGAAGGAAATCTGCTGCGGAGCGTGATTTCCTCCATAGTCGTTTAGCAGTGCGGGAGCACTTCTGAATGTAACGTGTGTGTGTGTAGTGTGCCATGGTTGTGGATGAGATTGAGGGCGTCTGTGTGTAGTTATGGGGGCAAGGGTGTCAAGGGTGGAAGAGAGAGTAGAGTTGTTGTGTGAGGTGGCAGTGTCAGGGCAGTTGAGGTTGGGGATAGTGCTGAGAAGAGGTTGGAGCACAGTGGAGAGTTGTGTAGGGTCGAGTTCTAGCAGGTTTCTGTGGGTTATTGTGGCTGGGGTTGAAGAAGAGTGATGGGAGGAAGATGTGGTGAGGTTGAAGGTAAGGAGGTGATGGTCAGATAGAGGGAGAGGGTGGATGACTAGGATGGAGGCATGGGTAATATTGGTAAAAATAAGGTCAAGAGAGTGTCCAGCATGGTGAGTTGAAGAATCTGTAAGTTGTGAGAGGCCGAGGGAAGAGGTGAGTGCAAGTAGTTTGGCGGCTGCTGAGGAGGTGGGGGTGTCAATGGCAATGTTGAAGTCACCAAGTATCAGTGTGGGAATGTTGGAGGAAAGAAAGTGTGGGAGCCAGGCGGAAAAGTGATCAAGAAATTGAGAGTGAGTACCTGGGGGGCGATAGATTACAGCAACACGTAGAGAGATAGGAGAGAAGAGGCGGATAGTATGAGCTTCAAAAGACGAAAATTGGAGGGATGGGACAGGGGGTATGAGGTGAAATGTACAGCGAGAAGAAAGTAATACACCCACACCACCACCTTGTTTGTTCCCAGGTCTAGGTGTGTGACTGAGGTGAAAACCACCATGCGAGAGTCCTGCAGGGGAGGCAGTATCAGAAGAGGAGAGCCAGGTTTCAGTAAGAGCCAGTAGATTGAGGGAGTTGGTAGTGAAAAGGTTGGGAGTGAAAATTAGTTTATTGCAGATAGATTGTGCGTTCCAGAGAGCACAGGAGAAAGGAAGAGTGGAGGGTTTGTGACAAGTGATGGGTTTCAAATTCTGTGTTTTTCTGGTGTTTTCTGCCCTTGGAGTAGAGCGTGGCTGAAAGCAGGTAGAAATGAGGGAGGGACCTGGGTTACGGGATATGTCTCCAGCAGCTAGCAGAAGGAGGAGTGAGAGTGAGAGAATGTGGGAGTGGGACTTACAGTGATGTCTCTGCTTATGAGTGTTGGGGAGGGGATGAGATTGTGATTGGAGGAGAGAGAATAGCTTGTGGGAGCAGAGAAGAGGAGAGGAAAGCAAGGAAGGTGAGATGGTTATAGTATTGGGGGTGTGATATGGATAGGCTGCAAATGAAAGTCTGAGAGAGAGGCAGTAGAAGATGAGGAGGAGAAAAAAGTGAGAGAGCATTTCGACACAGTGTGTAGGTGTAGGGAGTAGATGAGATAAAGGTGTGAGAGTAAAAGAAAAATTGTTAGTGACCGAGATGGGAGAGTAGCTGGGTTGTGTGTAATTATATATATATATATATATGAATATATATATATATATATATATTTTTTTTTTTTTGAGTGTATTAAATTACTTGAATAATTTGAAGCAGGTGATGCTGAGTGAGCAGATGTAAGTCAGGTGGGTATCTATAAATTGAGACAATGCAAGGGTGGGTGGGTAGGCAGAGAAAGCAGTGTGTGCAAAAAGCCAGAGGACAGTTGCAAGATGGTTGCTGGAGGCTTGTAGCAGTGTGTGCAAAAAGCCAGAGGAGAGTTGCACGATGGTTGCTGGAGGCTTGTAGCAGTGTGTGCAAAAAGCCAGAGGAGAGTTGCATGATGGTTGCTGGAGGCTTGTAGCAGTGTGTGCAAAAAGCCAGAGGAGAGTTGCAAGATGGTTGCTGGAGGCTTGTAGCAGTGTGTGCAAAAAGCCAGAGGAGAGTTGCAAGATGGTTGCTGGAGGCTGGAACAGAGAAGAGATAAATGTAATTGTATTTTTGAGATATTTGTATTTGTGTATAGATAAGATCTTGTCCCTGGGGAAGCTTATTATTAGTGGTGTTTATTTACAATGTACATTGCCATAGGCCCATTATTTGTATGTGCACTTCCCCCACTCCACAAATACTTCATGTTTTAATAAGAAGTATGTAACAAATATTTTGTCTGAGGGCTTTCATATACAACATTAATGTTCCTCATAGATGGCTGGGACCTGAAGAGAGCAAAACTACTGGGAGCTGCAAATCAGTTTAATCATATTATTAAAATACCATTGCAATTAAAAAAAAGACATTTTATGTTTGTGACATCACATTCTTAGAGCTGGATGGTAAAAATTGAAGGCATAAGAAGGTATTTGTAGTTTGTAGGTGGGGGAGGAGGTTACAGGCAGAAATCCAGAGCCTTCATGGTCAGCTTCACTAGATTTGCAATGAAGGTGTCCTATCTATCCTGACAAGTCCCTCTCTGTAAGTGCTATGGAGGTATCCAGTTGTGTCATCATGACCCAATCTTTTATATATTTTTGAGATGGAGGCATCTTATTGTGTTATCATGTCCACCCATCACTATACTTGGTCATGCCTACTTGTATTTGCAATGTTTCCTACCATTTTACTCTAGGTTTTTATCACTGTTTATGCAATGGAGTTGTCCTATTTTACCATTATTATCGGTCTTCCGTGTATTATATATTTAACTTGATTGCAACATCACAGTTTTAATAACTTCCCTATGTGATTTGTTTTAATTGGCTTACTGGAATTTATCTCTTGTTCCCAATCATCATTATGGATCATGTTTCCTACTCAGAATAATGTGGACATAATGTATAATGTGGACAGATTGCTTTTCTACATGACTATAATAGGTGTCATTATCTAATGACCGTGCTAAATCTAAATGTAATTGGTTTATACTGTATTTTCACTGATTCACATAATAAAAAATATATATATTTCTTGAATTTCTACTATTCTACAAATAAAGACATACTATAAATATATAACAGGGGTGAGCAATTAATTTCCCAAAGGGGCCACATTAGAAACTCAGAATGGTGTGGAGGGCTGAACTTAATTCTGCTGAACATTAATTTTATAGCTTTATTTTATTTTATTTTCTCAGTGCCAGGAGTAGTATCTACAAAATGCTATCCACCACAACACTGCTGCTCACAAATTTGCCCATTTTACAATTGACAGTGTTTTTTTGTCCAGGACACAAATTTGTATCCCACTGTAGCGGGCCGGACAGGGACAGCCAAAGGGCCGGATGTGGCCCGCGAGCCGCATAATGCCCAGGTCTGATACATAAGCATATATTATGAACAAAATAAAACATTTTAAAAGAACTCAGAACTCCCAATTGTTAATAGGCTGACAAAAAACCCTTTAAATTATATATTTCATATCGTAAGAAATATTTGTGAAAAAGAACATTAAAAAATCAGCACTAAATGAATAAATATTTACATACAAATATAAATGCTCATTCATTTAAAGCTATATTTATGTATTTTTTACATTTTAAGCATTGGTTTTTTTTTTAACCAGGTTTTTACCTTTAAGGGCCTTGGATAGAAATAATGGTTACCATTCAGTTACTGAAATCATTTGCACGTTAATGTGCAACTTACAAAAGGATTACCGGTAACTGGATCCAAATATTAGTGCAGTTTTCAATAGGATACCCTCCCAGCAAATCAGGAAAGCACATCAGTGGAAGCCCACAGTAACTAATAATAACATAAAATGAAATAATAAACTATATTCATTTGAAATTAGTGACTACAATATGGAGAGTACTTTTTGAGAATCAATTACATTTCTTTAAAACAAGGGCTTTCAGCTGCACGGAGACATTATTTGTATGTATGCTCCTTTCTCAACTGACAATACAGGCTAAAAACAATGGAATTGAAGTTGTAAATATAGCATAATTGCTAATAATTGCTAATACATTAAAGGCTGTGTTTTCTTTTTACATTCTAAAAATATTTTAGTCCATTACCAAGTCTAAAAATAATTTCAAGATTATATTGTATATTACATATATGAAAAGTGAAACCCTGCTAACATTGGTTATATAGTTATATGGGGTCATTCTTTGTGATTCTGGCGGTACAGCATGTGTGTGTGGCAGTGATCAGCCATCGCCACCTTGTGGCCCATTTACATAACTGCAATAAGATGTTTAAAAGTTTGAAAATTGCCAAAATTAATTTAGAATGTAAAAAAATAAAACCTTTAATATTTTGCCTTTTACAGGAAATTATGTTACTGTGAGATCTGACATTTTAATTTCTGCTGGCCAACTTCCTGAGATGGGAGGAGATGTTTAATTATTATTATTATTGTTTATTTGTAACGTGTCAGCATATTCCGTAACGCCATGCATGCATTGTGTTCAAGGCAAAACAATATTAACACATTACAAAAAGTGTCGGACCCTGTCTTTGAGCTGAAAATCCAGTGTCCAGATTGAAAACTCATGAACAATCTAAAGGTTAAAAAGTAAATCCCACCTACACATCGTGAATGTCAGTACTTGCCATAGTAGTAATGGAGAGCTCATTAGTTTACAAGGACACACCCTCCTGAATCTGTGATTCGCTGACAAAAGAAAAGTGAAGTGAAAATGATTTTCGTATATATGGAAAGATTGTCTATTTATTAATGTTTTTGCTTTTTAACATTTATTATTATCAAGCTTAGCTTTAATATACTCTGTTTAAAAAAAACGACCACCTTGCCCTCTAAAATAGTTATGATCATATTCTATAAGAAGCCAACACGTTAACCATGCCCATGAACGTAAGCTTTCAGGGGGCGTGATTATATGACACTCGCATTGTAAAACCAATCCTGCAATTTAAGTGTGCGCCACAGGCCTAGAAGCCAATAGAAAATGGACTAGCACAGGGGGGTAGGAGCCAGAATAATCCTGCGGGGGATACAGATCACATCAGAGGCGGAGCTCCGGTGCATTGCACCGCCTACACCGGTGGTTCCTCCGCCACTGCCCCCGACCATATACCCTAAATATATTTAAAAAATGCACATAAAGCATAATTGTTTTTACATCAGAATTATATGCATAAACAGTCATTTTGATTTATCTTTCTATTATTTTCAGAATTGATATGGAGGGTGCAGAGAGGAAGGGGGAGGAGAAGTCGGGAAGAGAAGAGGATGAGAAGTGAGGAGGAGAGAGAGGGGGGCCTAAAGAATGGAGGTGAGGGTGGGAGAGAGGAGTGGAGGCGAAAGTGGAGAGAGAGGAGTGGAGGTGAATGTAGGAGAAGAAGGGAGAGAGGGAGTGTGGGTGGGGGTAGGAGAAGGAGAGGATTAGAGGGTAGGGTAGGAGAGGGAGGGTAGGGTAGGAGAGGGAGGGTGTAGAGGGCTAGGTCTGGTAGTTCTGGGGGGGAAGTTCGAGAGGTGAGGTAGAGGGAGGCAGGGATAGTCATAGGCTCATTGAGCACAGGGTCAGAATAGTAAGGGGCCTAATCCCGGGGTGGGGGAAAGAGGGACTGGCCTCAGGGTCAGAGGAGGGAGGACAGGATCCCCATCTCTGTCAATCACTCCACTGGCTTTCCGTTCCCTCCAGAAAAACATTTAAAATCATGACTCTAACTTTCAAAGCCCTCAACAACAGCACACCCCCTTATATCTCTGCCCTCACCTCCAAATACTCCCCTCCCCATCCTCGTTCTGCTAATGACCTTTCTTCTTTCCTCCTCTCTTATCACTTTCTCTCATTCCTGCCTTCAGGACTTTCCTTGTGCTGTCCCTATTCTCTGGAGCTTGTTATCTTGCTCCCCCAGACTATCTCCCTGCCTCAAAACCTTCAAATCCTCACTAAAAATGCATCCGTTTAAAGAAGCCTAGCCCCTAACTACAGGCATGAGGAGATGGTGGTCCTCTTCAGTGCCATCCGTAACCAACCCACTATCATTGCAGGGGAGAGGGAAATTAGGCCAATGCCTAGACCTGAAAGAAGGTAGCAACCACAGTTACAGCAGTTGGCATTGCAAAAAGGGATGTGGGGTCAGTAAAGCATTGTTTTGATCAATTGCGGAAGTAGGGAATGGAGGGCCCCTTTCCAAAAAAAAAAAATGTTTTCTAGCCCTCTCTGGAGCTACAGTGGATATAAAATGTCTATACACCCCTGTTAAAATGTCAGATTTCTGTGCTGTAAAAAAATGAGACAAAGATAAATCATTTCAGAACTTTTTCCACCTTTAATGTGACCTATAAACTGTACAACTCAATTGAAAAACAAACTGAAATCTTTTAGGTAGAGGGAAGAAAAAATATAAAAATAAAATAATATGGTTGCATAAGTATGCACACCCTTAAACTAATACTTTGTTGAAGCACCTTTTGATTTTATTACAGCACTCAGTCTTTTTGGGTATGAGTCTATCAGCATGGCGCATTTTGACTTGGCAAGATTTGCCCACTCTTCTTTGCAAAAAGACTCCAAATCTGTCAGATTGCGAGGGCATCTCCTGTGCACAGCCCTCTTCAGATCACCCCACAGATTTTCAATCGGATTCAGGTCTGGGCTCTGGCTGGGCCATTCCAAAACTTTAATGTTCTTCTGGTGAAGCCATTCCTTTGTTGATTTGGATGTATGCTTTGGGTCGTTGTCATGCTGAAAGAGGAAGTTCCTCTTCATGTTCAGCTTTCTAGCAGAAGCCTGAAGGTTTTGTGCCAATATTGACTGGTATTTGGAACTGTTCATAATTCCCTCTATCTTAACTAAGGCCCCAGTTCCAGCCGAAGAAAAACAGCCCCAAAGCATGATGCTGCCACCATCATGCTTCACTGTGGGTATGGTGTTCTTTTGGTGATGGGCAGTGTTGTTTTTGCGCCAAACATATCTTTTGGAATTATGACCAAAAAGTTCAACCTTGGTTTCATCAGACCATAACACCTTTTCCCACATGCTTTTGGGAGACTTCAGATGTGTTTTTGCAAAATGTAGCCTGGCTTGGATGTTTTTCTTCGTAAGAAAAGGCTTTCGCCTTGCCACTCTACCCCATAGCCCAGACATATGAAGAATACGGGAGATTGTTGTCACATGTACCACACAGCCAGTACTTGCCAGATATTCCTGCAGCTCCTTTAATGTTGCTGTAGACCTCTTGGTAGCCTCCCAGACCAGTTTTCTTCTCGTCTTTTCATCAATTTTGGAGGGAGCTCCAGTTCTTGGTAATGTCACTGTTGGGCCATATTTTCTCCACTTGATGATGTCTTCACTGTGTTCCATGGTATATCTAATGGCTTGGAAATTCTTTTGTACCCTTCTCTTGACTGATACCTTTTAACAATGAGATCCCTCTGATGCTGTGGAAGCTCTCTGTGGACCATGGCTTTTGTTGTGGGATGCGACCAAGAACGTTTCAGGAAAGACCAACTAGAGCAGCTGAACTTTATTTGGGGTTAATCAGAGGCACTTTAAATGATGGCAGGTGTATTGCTTAATTCTGAACACAGCTACATCCCCAGTTATAAGAGGGTGTGCAGACTTATGCAACCACATTATTTTTATTTTTATTTTTTCTTCCCTCAACCTAAAAGATTTCAGTTTGTTTTTCAATTGAGTTGTACAGTTTATAGGTCACATTAAAGGTGGAAAAAGTTCTGAAATGATTTATGTTTGTCTAATTTTTTACAGCACAGAAACCTGACATTTTAACAGGGGTGTGTAGACTTTTTATATCCACTGTATATATATAAATATATATATGGTGTGTTGTGCAGGGGACTCTGCTCTGGGGGGCCCAGTGCTTTCTAAATCCCATCCCGGCCGGGCCCTTCAGCACACCATTCACCCCTTCCCCCTCTACCTTCCCCTTATCGTCCTCCTCCTATTGCTGTTCATTGTGGATCTGGGTATTCAATGGTTGTATATTCCTCCCCTGCTGGTGCATCATTTTGCTGGGGCAGGAAATCCTGAATGCTTGCGGGATATATATAAATCTATTGGATGGTGAAAGGTCTAGCTCTGCCACTACGAAAGAGTTAACTAAGACCTTTTCTAGCCCCTTGTGGATCCTTGACGGAACACAGAAGTACCAGAACACTTTTTTACTACTTTTTGATTGTTTAGATAAGGTCAACTGTAGTACCTCCCATGAAAATGTTTGTTGAGTAAGAGGTGGGGAAATCTTGATCCAGGACAAGAGAGCACGAATTGAGCACCAAGAAAATTCACTTGTGCACAGCAATGGTTTTCAATAAAAAAATGAAGTGTTTTTTGATTGGTTGCTGTTTATTCTTCTCAGCCTTTTAGCTATGATCATGTGTAGTACTGCCACCAGAACATTTCTGTTAAGTAAGGGGGGACCTTGAGTTGCATGAGAGTCTGTGACCTAGAAGAGGACTTTGGACAGAAGTAGAAGAAGCCCCCCCCCCATTCCTATGGTTGGGGGCTGAAAGGTCTGAGGAGCTCCTGGACATTTTGGCCAAAGCTCTAAAGATATTTCAAAAGGGGTCCTCAAGGTGTGGGGGTTCTGAATATATAGAAGTTTAACTAGTCTCTGAAAAGTGGAAGGAGTATTTTTCATTCCAAAGGACATAACAGTAAATTGATATAGCCTAAAAGGAGTGATAAAAGCTTGCTTCTCCTTTGTGGACTGGGCTGTGGGAATCAGCTAATACCCCTTCAATAGATCTAGTTTGTTTAAATAAATTGGTTATACCACTTCTTTTGCTCCTGCTAAGCAGATTCCATATGCTCTAATAAGAGATCAGATAAGGCTGCAGGTTTCCACGTGGGGGACTGCCAGTACCTCCTCTATCTCATACTCCCCTTCCCAGGTTTCTCGGACCAGATATAATGGGCCTCTTATGTGTCTCCCAAATGGGGAAAAGTCTGTAAATTTTCCTGGTATTTAGATGGGAGAGTAACCTCTCCTAACCCTTCTCTTGCTCGGTAAAGGCATGGAGTATTCACTTAACAGTCCCATAAATCGATCATATCATCTATTTGTCTGGGGATGGTAGAGAGAAGAACACAAATGTTTGACGGCATATAGCTTCCAGAGCTGTTCAAAATTGTGTTCCCCGATCAGATAGGTTCACACGGGTAAACCCTACACTAGAAAATGTCAGCCAGTCATTGACTACTGTAGCAACCATGATCTTGCTTAGTACAATGGCCTGGAGGTACCTAGTCTCATAATCCACCAAAGTTAGCCTGATAGTTTGCCTGATCGGCCAGTTCGGACCAATGTACCCACAATATATATGACCACCCAGTGGAAGAGAGTGTTGATAATAGGTTTGTCAGTCCTTGGCCCAAAACCATTAACAAATATTGCAGGTGTCACAAAATCATTATCTGCCTCACCTGTCTCTGCCTTTCTGCATATTACCTTTAAGATGGGATTGTCCCTCAGTTTCTGTTAAAATCCTTCTACACTAGCCCCAACAAGACCCTTGCTCCAAGCAGTTAATGGACTTATACCTAGTCCTTTGGATAGATTCTTTATTACCTCCAGTTCACGCTTGGTCAATGTTGACATAATAGCATTCCATACCTTCCAGATATTTTCCAAAAAATACATCTGCAGGAATGCTCTCCATAACTCCTACTTTTTTACTCCATGGCCGGTGCCCCAGACAATATGTACCTGCGCCACAGGGATGTAAAGATTTTGCCCTCCAGCCACAACCACATCCATCTTTTTCGCTTGAACAACTGAAGGTCTACGTAAGCCAGGCATATATCCATAACAGCTGCCCTATTGTCCCACAGTTCTTCCATCTGTGACAACTGGTTGGAGATGCTGATGCTGATTATTCCCACTAGGTAGAAGTACAGCCTGTATAATAGGACATGTGACAGTCATGGTACTGTTTCTTATCGTCCTCATCATGGGTCATACTAGATCAATATCCCCGGTAGAAGATAGGTCGGCTGGGTGCTGCATCTCCTCACCGAGGTTCGTCAGTGCAATCCCTGTTTAGATGCTCTATTTGCTGGAAACTAAAACATTTTCACCAATTTGTTCGGAACCCATTGTTCCCTGGGAAGCTGTTACTTGAACCCAGGATCTCATCATTTGTTGTCATACAAGAGGGTTGCCCCCACCATCATTGAGATGGCTCCTGCTTGGGTACAAAGGTTTCAGGTCCCCACAAGTTTCCCCATATCGGTCTGCCATCCGCCCGGCCTCTTCCAATGTCACTAGCCTCTGGTCAGGATCCACTCCCTCATAGTATTGGGGAATAGATTGTAAAATTGCTCCAGGAGGACAGCTGTTTTATCCTAGTCCACAGTCCAATCATCCTGTCCTTTCCACCACCCCTCTCAAGTGCATCTCAACAGGCAGTCTATGGACATCATTCATTTCCCTAATTTGTATAGTTAAAGCACAAAAAATATGTCAGTACCTATTCCTAGCTATTCAGTTGACCCTTTTTCATGATTGCAAGTGAGCTACTCCTAACGTGCTAGAACAATTTTTATTTATTTTACAGGTTTCCTTATTTTTTATTGTATTATTTACTTATTTTAATTGTAATTATTTATTTTTTTATATGTAATTATTTTTTGTATTTTTTTTTATATTTACTTGTTATTTATTGGGGGTTCTATTATGTGTGTATTTTGTTTTTTATTCGTGTACTTTTTGAGGACCCCCATGGCACATCATGGGTTCATTTTAGCATACCCTGGGAGTCTATGTACCCCATGGTATCTAAATTATCCGTTGCCAACCATGTGGTATATATAGAGTCCCAGGATACCTAAAATTAACCTATAATTGACCACCATGGTATATAGAGGTTAATTTATATACCATGGTGACTCTTTAAGAACCCCCAAGGTAGGTTAGAACGTAATAGGCGTATTATAGGGGTCATTTGAGGACCCCCATGTTATGGGGTTAATTATTAGCTTTCACGGAGGTCCTTAAAGGCCTCTGTGATATTAGATCTTTATTAGGTTACACAGGGATCCTTACAGACCTCTGTGTATACTACCACAAAGGGCTGCATAGAAGTTAACTCTTTGTAATGCAATGGAGGTCCGTTAAAGATCCACATGGTGAGGGGCTAACATTTATATGTCACAGGGTTCATTATTAGGTGCCGTGGGAGTCTCAATAGACCCCCATGGTTATATATATTGGGGATCAGGTGTGAGCAAGGAAGGGGGTGAACACGAGTGAGCGGGGAAGGGGATACTGTGGATTCCCTTCACGGAGTGGATGGAGGGGATCCCCAGGGATTCTCATTGATGGCAGCGGGGTTTGAGCAACATAATATTACTGATTCACCTAATTTTACATAACCCTAAGCATGGGTTTACGAGTTGCGGGTGAGCTAAGTAATATTACTAGTGAAGGCAATTGAATACATGTGTAATATTACTGAAAAA
Source organism: Discoglossus pictus (assembly GCA_027410445.1). Lineage (NCBI taxonomy): Eukaryota > Metazoa > Chordata > Amphibia > Anura > Alytidae > Discoglossus > Discoglossus pictus. The sequence goes on from CM050169.1 coordinate 32,454,742, forward strand.
AGCTAACACTGACACTCCAATTCCTGAGGAAATCCTCAATGTCTTCCTCTGCAAACTCAAACTTCCAAAAAACAGTGTATGCAAGCTTTAACTAAGAGGTGCAAACTTCCCTGGACTCTCCTTGTGATAACCAAGGTGAAGTAATGGCTGATCGCCAGGTCTGCTCATTTTTGCCACTCCTGGCTGGTGCAATCCAGCAGGTAGAAAGCTTGATCAGAGCTCAATTCCCTGGGTATAGTGGCCACCTTTGTTCAATATCTCCTCCTCACCCAACTGATGACCCACCTAATCATCCTTTGTAGGTATTGAATCATCAGAGTCCTAGTTTTAGGAGGCACTTTGATGCCTAAAGTTTTTTTCAGCTCCCTCGGCTTGGCCATCAATTAGTTTTGATCCCCTGTCGCAGAATGGGTCACACTTTACACAGATTTTCCCATAGCACACACTCCACTCAAAGAAGGACCACACCTTGTATATGTGTTCCCTAAGAGGGCATAATCTTTTATTTTCAGCCCAGTGTTTTATAGAGTAACAATGGCTTACTTTTGCATAACAAACCAAGTTTGGGATTTTTGTATTCAATTAAATCTACTAGCCAATCAGAGGCACCCCTGGTAGGCGCTGTTCAGATTGGTTCCTCAAACAATCGGAGCTGACAGAGTGGATTGGGTATGACTGTAGTATAGGACCCTGGGGAAAAAGATACTGTTTTTTCCAAACAGAAGCAAGCTCTACAAAGTTTGCTTATCACAATTCTATCACTTATTGGGTTGTAACCAAGCACTGCTTTGGCCACCATTTGATAGGTGGCCAAATCAGACCATTTTTTCTGCGTGATTGTTGACCACAGCAGAAGATCTGGAGGTTGTCCAATATGAATATTCTATTCACACCATTTGAATTCACTAATTCACAGAATTTCAATGTTTCACCTTGTCATGTCCTGTTTGAACACATCCAGTTTGCCTTGGTTCCATGCTCTTGTGCTGAATTGTTATTTGTAGCAGTGGAATTTATTTTAATTGTTTGTCAAGTATTTACCAAACTAACAATATTAATAACTGTGTAAATGTTTGTGTTTGTTACATCACTTCCTCAGAGTAGGATGATGGGTGTTTTTGTTTGTAGTTATCAGTGGATGGAGGGGTGGGGGAGGAAAAAGACAGAAGTTCAGGACCTTTGTTTGATAACTGGATAAGATTGAAACCACACCCTTCACTGGCCCAGAAGCAGGACATTTCATCATTCAATGCAACCACAGCTCTTTAAAAATGTAAATGCCCCTCTCTTACACACAAAATCAACCAATAAATCATGATTCCCTCAGGGGCCTGCAGGGGCATAAAAAAAATCTATTCAAAAACTGGGTGCATTACCATTTCACTGATTAATTATTCTCCTAATCAGACTTTTCATTGTGCAGTGTTTTTTTTAATAATGAACAATTATGTTTCAAGACTCAGCATCATGGAGTAAAATTAAAATTAAAATTAAAATTAATAGTATTGAATGATAACTGTGTATACAGTTGTTAGAATTTACTAGTAGACCAAAACATTATATGTCAGGATCTGATAACTTGGGGCCCTATTCAATTACACTTTGCTTCCCCATTGATTCTCCCACATTAGTAATATTATGAGTTGCTTTCGCACAAAATAGCTGTCCAGTTGCAAATTACTCAAAATTACTTATTGCTCACAACTCCTAATATCACTGATTTTGGTTTAAATAATTACAAGTACTTACAAAGCTTAAAAATGCCTATGCGGATGCTTTCCCCTTCCATGCTTACACCTGATCACCATTCCCCGCTCACACCCAATCCCCTGTGTTTCGTGATCACACCTGATCCGTGATCTACATAACCATGGAAGTCCGTTGAAACCATCATGGCACTTAATGTATTCATCCCGTGCCACTGGGCTCCTTAAAGGATCTAACCAATCTAAGCAGTCTGACCCATTCTGATTGGCTGAAATATGATGGACATTAATTTTAACCAATAAGAATGTGGAAAAATCTATTTAATCTGCAGGAAGCATAGCAAGACCATTTGTGGCTTTAATTTAAGTAATTTTTTATAGGGCTGGGTGTTTTTTGTAGGGGCCTTTCCTGGCCCAGAAGATGAGGACAAGAATTTCTTCAATCAAGATGGATAGTCCAGAGCAGAAGGCTGAGGACCAGGGTGTAGTTGATCATCACTGGATGATCATTTGGGTAGGTAAGTATTATTAATTTTGATTTACAGGTTACATTTTTTTAAATGTTATTGTAACATTTTGTATATTATTTATATATTTTTTTATTCTAACTTTAATTCTTTCTTTTTTTAATGTATTTTTTTATTTTTGGTGAATTAGGTTGTGTTAATCTTTGCAATTTATTAGGTTTTTATTTTGGATATTTGAATTTATTGTTTGTTTCATTTTTTTGTAAGTTTTATGGGGGTTTTAATGTGTGTTTTCAATTATTGATAAGTTTTTAGTATCTTTTACTTAGAGTGTCATGTGGGTCCTTGAGGACCCCCATGGCACTTCAGGGGTTAACATTACGTTACTAAGGGGAGTTATATAGGCCCCCATTGCCGTTATGTCTGAGAAGCATTTAATACATGTGTAACATTACATTAAGGCTTTAAGTTCTAGTCTCTAACAAAACAAATAGTAAATAACTAATGAGAAAAGAAGCTCGGAATTTACAGTTTTAAATGTAATACATATAAAACCACAGCCTAAAAAAATACCACTAATGAATAATTTACTTACTTTAATTTTGATGTTCTAAAAAAATGATAGAGCTCCACCTGTAAAGAATATTTTTCAGTTATTTTAAAAACATGAATAATTATAAGGAATAAATACAAACAAAAAAAGGTGATTGGAATCCTGCAATAAATGATTTGCTGAACACTACATGACATACTATTTAACATGTGGGACCCAATTTCACAGATGATTGAAGTATGTTATTTTGACTAAAATCATTTGATAATTTGCAAAACCTGTTTAGAAAGTTAAAAAAGGCAATACAGTCTTTAATGTTTAGCTATTGGATTGGATTTGGTTTTACTAGAGCTGATATTTTCCTTTGTTCCAAACAAGATCAATTACCTGGTTTGGGTCTTGCATGTAAATTAGATCTCCTTTAAGTTCTACTAAAAGACTGCCACTACAAAGGCGCATAACCATAGAATTGGAAGGCACCTACCTTCAGGATCCAGTTAGCCATGGAAACCATAGCGTTTTGAATTGGAAGCCTTCGGCATACAGGCAATTTCTGATAAAATGTATTTATTCATAAGGCTAGTAAAAAACATTTTGATACCTTGGCTAGACACAAAAAGCATCCATAATATTTTGGGGGAAGTTGTGTGGGAGATGAGTAATTACATTTGTAGAGAGCTATGGTTGCATCTATTGATGCAAACAACATCCTTCTGGCCTTTTTACTATCAATTTTAATCTGATTCAATTATTATCAATAATGAATAACCTTTTCCGGTTCCTCCCTCCTCCATTGATATATAAAAACAACCTCATGATCAAGTTGTCAGGAAGTGATACAACAAACACAAAATGGATTCCTGTAATTATAAACAAAGTCTTCAAAAAATCTGGTCTTCTGTAAAAATGTTTATGGCCATGGTTTACCCAGCTATTAATATTGTTAGTTTTTTATGTACTTCACCAACACATGCTTTTTTACTTGAACTACAGTAACCCTTTAATATACTGTTATATTAAGAGATGTCCATGTCAGGATAGGTGAGGAAGGTAAAGTGGGTATGAAGAGGAGGTAGAGATAATGTGAAACTGCTGTGGATCTAGGGTATGGAGGTTTTGGAAGGGTTTTGTGGATGTATATGTGGTGGATTTTGTGCAGGGAGTGATGGGGTTGCAGGTCCGGATGTGATGATCAGGAGGAATGAAGAGGAAACAAGATTGGTTGATGAGATGGTTATGGTACATTGGTAGCTCAGTCCATTGTGAGAAGCCAAAAGAAAAAGTGCCTGACAAAATCGTATTAGTAGTAGGAAGGTTAATATGTTTGTGGGAATATCAACATCTCCAAACAAAATATGGGAGCTCCATTGGGCGGTAAATGGGAGAGCCCGATGGCAAAGTAATACGAAGACTAAATTATTCATTGGTGGGCCTAAACAACAGTAACACATAATAAACAAATAAAAATAAATGGATTGTGTGAATTTCAAAGGAAGAGAATGAGAGAGGGAAACATTGGAAAGTGTCTACACAACCTCCATGCTTGTTCCTTGTGATGTTGCGAACCATGGATGGAAACACTGAATACATTAACTTATATTACATATAGAAAGTATATTTGTTTTGTTTTTTTTTTATAAAATTGTCACTGAGACAGGATTAAGATGTTTTCCATATGAGGTTCTGCATAATGTGACTATAAATGCCACATATATATTCACAAAAGATAATTATACAAGTGAAGGAAACCTGCCAGTGTGGCAAAAGCTTTAATAGCATCAAAACCTAATTTAGAGAACAGTCAAGAATAATATTAAGTGTGAATGCTCACTGTCAAATTTATTTTGTGGCCTTTAGCCGGACCATATTTGAGACTAATCCAAACACAAATGTTACAGAGGATTGGTGTAATAAATTCTGGAGGCAAATGTAAATTGGATTCTCTGTTACAAGTTGAAATAAATGCACTGAGAAGTCTTACCATTCTAATTGTATTATAATAAGCAAAGGACGAAATACACAATATTTCAATATATTTTAAGTTTAATCAGACAGAGCCATCTCATAGATGGATGCCATATTAGAAATGTGTGCATGCATCTATATATGTATATACTGAGAAATTAGGCATAGCCAATATATATAGAGAAAGATATAGATTTTTGTGTTGAAAATGGGTGTTCCAAAATTTGATGATGAGGGTCTAATATTACGCTTCAATGTAGATGCTGGTTCAGGAAACCACAAATGAAAGAACTAGAGACTATATAAAAGAGAGAGCACAAAAGAACCAAACATAGTATAATATTACTCTTTTACTTCTCTCTTTCATTTTATATAAATTATTCTCAGGTAAGACTATTTGTTTGAATATTCTGGATATATCAGGCAACATTTTTATATAATTTTTTTCATATTTCGGCTGTCAAATACAGATTTTTATATGTTTCAGGCTCATTTCTGGAACCTGGAATACATAACCAGTAAGATTTCTCAATTTCTCCATTGTGATATAGTTTTACACTTTTTAATATAATCTGTCACTTTCAAAATGTTCTTCACCTGATGCAATTTAGTTATGAAAGATTAACTCTTGTGTACCAATTTTTTTAAACTTATTTGTATTCAGAAAACAAAAAAGGTGTATTTCCAAAAGGGTAATTTATCTGTTCCAAAACAGGTTGTCAACTGGGTTTGTACCAGGGGGGGAGTAGGATCTTTACAGCACATGTACAAGATGCCAGAAGCAGAGATAACACAATACCAGTATAATAATCAGAGTTAGACGCAAATTACAAGTGAAGGAGTCAGGGGGCAGAGATCAGAATCCAAATAAAACCCCCAAGAGTCGAGTACCAGAGTGGGGAGCAGTCAGACAACGCCAATGGTCAAGTGTCAGAAGATAGACCAGCTGAAGACATGTTCAGTTGGTTATTTTGTGCTTTCTTTTCTATCTGCTTTGTAGTTCATCAAGCCCTATGTGTGTGAATGATATGTGGCCATCCTTCATTGTATGGTATAGGTTATCAAGAGAATTAACCTTGTATAGCAACATGATGTGCGCCATTTAATCACTAACAGGAAGTGACTATGTAACTTCCTGTTTTTAAGAGATCAATTATTACAGATAATTCTTTTAAGGTTTGAAAAGTTCTAGACACAATCACAGTCAATATTGTCTGACAAGCAGATTCCTTATGAACTAGGCCAAGAGTTTGAGAAGCTCTAGTCACAGACTTAGTGCTTATATCTTATAACAGGCAGACTCCTTATGAACTAGGCCAAGAGTTTGAGAAGCTCTAGTCACAGACTTAGTGCTTATATCTTATAACAGGCAGACTCCTTATGAACTAGGCCAAGAGTTTGAGAAGCTCTAGTCACAGACTTAGTGCTTATATCTTATAACAGGCAGACTCCTTATGAACTAGGCCAAGAGTTTGAGAAGCTCTAGTCACAGACTTAGTGCTTATATCTTATAACAGGCAGACTCCTTATGAACTAGGCCAAGAGTTTGAGAAGCTCTAGTCACAGACTTAGTGCTTATATCTTATTACAGGCAGACTCCTTATGAACTAGGTTGAGGTATTGACAATCATGTTCTTGATTTAATAAAGGATAACAGAGGCTTCCAAATAATTTTGCCTGTGACTTTTAACCACTAAAAAGCAGCTTCTTGAAATACCAGTAAGTCTGGAGCTGACCTTTAAATATTGAACCTCATCTTCTGCTAAAGCTGTTGATAATGCAATCACCAGACTATCTTCAGCTCGTGTCTGAGATACTGACATTTCCAAAAGATTGTTCTCAGTGTCGGTGAGAAAAATATTAATGTACAAGGAGACAGGATGGAGTGATTCCTGAGAAAATAGTATAATTGAATGTCAAAACGGGCTGGTGATATCTTGTGAAATGCAGTTTATTTATAATTTATTGTTATATATTACATAAATGTGTGTATATTGTGTTTTTTTTCTCCATTTATTTGTTCTCAAACTATTTTCAGATTTCCATTTTTCAGTTATGCAAGCACATTAGGGCTTCATATGTTTATTTAATACATTATTATGAATAAAATCAGTATTTAAAAAAAGTAAATTCAACGTAGTATTTAAAACTTACAAATGCTCTTTAGTTTTTCAGATTTCAGTAGATTTGCTTGTCTCTAATAGTTACATTGTTACAAAGTTACATAGTAATTAAGGTGGAAAAAAGACTTTCAGTCCATCAAGTTCAACCTGTTAAGATCTCGTCTGATCTGCAATATGCTGATTAGTTATTAATTAATTAATTTGTTGTTAAATAATTATTAATAGTATAGTATTGGAGGATGAATAAAGAGTTAGTCCATCAAATTCAACCTTTTTAGATCTCTATTGATCTTTTTAATATGTGGACTATTTATTATTAATTATTAATTGATCCAGTGGAAGGCAAACAGAAAAAAAAAAAAACATTGAAACTTTGCCAATTGTCTCATAAGGTAAAAAAAAGCAAAATTCCTTCCTGACCCCAGAAACTGGCGATTAAATTTCTCCCTGGATCAATATTCCTTGCTAGTTATCTAGGATAGCCTTGAATGCCCTCTTTATTCAAAAATATATCTAACCCCTTTTTGAAGTTGTCTATCGAATTCGCTGTCACCACCTCCTTTGGTAGAGAATTCCACAGTTTAACCACCCTAACTGTGAAGAACACTTTTCTTTGTTTAAGGTGAAATCTTTTTTCCTTTGACCTCAAAGGATGTCCTCTTGTCAGTTGAAAATCTCTTGCTACAAAAAGTTCACTTGACAAAGCCTTATATTGACCCTGGATGTATTTAAATAACGTAATCATATCCCCTCGTAGACGCCTTTTTTCTAGCAAAAATAAGCTTAGTTTCGTTAGTCTTTCTTCATAACTTAGCCCCTCCATTCCCCTTATTAGTTTTGTAGCCCTTCTCTGTACTTTTTCCAGCTCTAAAATGTCCTTTTTATGAAGTGGTGCCCAAAATTGTACTCCATATTCCAAATGAGGGCGCACTAGAGATTTGTATAGTGGCAGAATTATATTTGCTTCCCTTGCTTCTATACCCTTCTTAATACATGCTAAAATTTGACTTGCCTTTGCAGCTGCTGCTTGGCATTGAGCACTTTTACCTAGGTGGTTGTCTACTAGTACTCCCAAATCCCTTTCAATATCTGACACCCCTAGATTTGCTCCATTAAGATTATAAATTGCATGGCTAAATCCCATAAGGTTTGGAGGATGTTGGAGAGGGTCTGCTCAGGAGGCTATCCTAAGAGGAGATTTTATCTGCACCCATCCCTGCAAGCAAACGAAGATGTATCAAAAAGCAATTAAGACAGCCTCCTGGTATCTAAAGGGTTATTTTCAAAAGTTTATATTCTTTGTGACAAAATGAGCCATTTAATCAAAGTTTATTGGAAAGTTATATATTTATCTGTTATTTGACCAGTTTTCAACTAGAATTCTCACAAACTAGGTTAACTTCCCTATAGAAGGATTTGTTGCTGGGTCTTGGGAAACCTACATCCAAGATGATAGATGGTGATCTTAGTCTTCAATGATTGGTTTCTATGAAAAATAATAAAAAGTATAAGTCAACCTCAGCGAATTTTAGTGAATATGGTAATTAAAGCTAATGATAACCACTTGGCTCATATTTCTGACAAATGGCAGTTCTGACCGGTTACACAAGATGAAAGCCTGTAGTCAAAGGGTGAAGTTGTATATTGTTTGTGTGTTGAGATACAAAATACATTTTCTAGACTTTAGATTGATCATTTTAGGTGTGTGATAGAATTTTTTTTTTTTAATAAATGTAATCTCTATATGATAATGTTGGTTTCTGGCTGCAGTAAGTATGTTCCTCTCTCTTTTCCCAGATGAGTCAGTTGTGTTGGTTAGGACAGTACATGAATCATACAGCAGATGATCAAGTCTCGCATCATGCGCTCATCCCAAGTCCATTAAATCTCGAAGCATTCAGACTGAACACCTTTATTGACTCATGATCAACTCGGTGAATGTCAAAAGTCATGTGAAAATGTTATATTAGAGATCAAATATTCCATGCACCAGCATTGAATTGGAGTCTGTAATGTTATCATTATTTGTATTTGTGTGAATTTTAATGCTTATTGTTGTTTGTATTCTTGTAGAAATACTTATTTTGAAAATACTCCAAATCGTTTCACCATTTTCCATGATTATAGTTTATTCATGGGAACATTGGACCAAGAACCAGTAGAAGTAAATATATCCTTATACATTATAATGAGACATATCACGACTAAGCAGTATCTGCTCTGTGGTTGGACAGTAGCTGGAGATAAGACAACAGCACATTCCGTGTTTGTGTTATACAGTCGTATCCAACTCTCCCTGACCTCATGGATCGCAACACACCATGCTGATTCACTTGGTATTCATGGCAGAGATACTGGCTGGGTTGCCAGTTCCAAATCCAGTGGTCCACAGCATAAAGCTCCTAAGTGGTCTCCCATGCAAGTTCTGACCAGGCCCAACCCTACTCTGCTACAGTGTGGTGTGACATCTTGGTTCCCTGACTGGAATCCAACCCAGGTCACAAAGGTGAAAGCACTAAATCCTAAAAACTGGACCACCACAACTAAGCGGTATGTGCTCTGTGGTTGGACTGTAGCTGGAGATAAGACAACAGCACATGCACATTCCGTGTTTGTGTTATACAGTCGTATCCAACTCTCCCTGACCTCATGGATCACAACACACCATGCTGATTCACTTGGTATTCATGGCAGATATACTGGCTGGGTTGCCAGTTCCATATCCAGTGGGCCACAGCATGAAGCTCCTAAGTGTTCTCCCATGCACGTTCTGACCAGGCCCAACCCTGCTCCGCTTCAGGGTGGTGTGACCTCTTGGTTCCCTGACTGGAATCGAACCCAGGTAACAGAGGTGAAAGCACAGAATCCTAACCACTGGACCACCCACTTGCACCAATAGGAATAATTTATTCTCAGGTTTTCATGAAAGAACCGTGTGCAGAAACACAGAAAGACCAGATACTGTGTGATAAGATACTGACATCCAGGACTAATGTAGGAGATATATAATAGCAAATAAGAAGATAGAATAATATTCTCACCGTACCAAACTATTAGAAAGTTTATCATTGATGCTATTAGAGTTACAGAGTTAAAGGGCACAATCTAAAAATTAGATGAAAATATTTGTTTTAAAATTGATGGATTTGATGACTGTGTACACAGTTAGTTCATTTGAAAGGGTTAATACCTTTATGCCAGCTATGAATGCTATTAATTAATAACTTTTTAGCATTATCCTAGCTAAATCCAGTTCACCAGCCAGGTAAACAGCCAAAGCAATTGAGAATCTTTTTCTTGTCTAGAGGATTTTCAATTCTAGTTCTTAAAAACAAGCAAACCAAACGCATATGGGACTTCAGGATCTCTTTAAATAACCTCAGAAACTTTCTTCTATTATATGATCACATAAATTAAATATTACATGACTAGCTGTGGCATGATTGGTGCTAAAAGTGATCAGTGCGAATGACAGGGTTTGGTTTTCTATAATTATTTTGAAAGAATAAAATGTACAATCTTACATTTGGCAAGTTCATTTTACATTAAGATCATACATTTTGAGTTACTGGAACATTGGATAGTTATATTTTTGCAAGTCAAATGAATACTTTTTGGGAGATCATAATAAGCTTGGGAAACCTCCTTTAACATTACATACAATGTTTACACATTCTCAGCCATAACGGAAATCTCAAATGGGTTTGCCAGATTTCTCAGTTTATACAAATAAACAAAATCTTGTGTTACGTATGGGAAAAAAGGGGTGTAAATAATGGCGTCTCCATAGAATTTAAGTTTTATTGTAAGTATTTTTATGATACTGATGAATATTGATGATTAGTGTTTTCTGCTTAATATTTATATTAACACTAGGGAATTGCCAAGGTTCTGCCCCCTCTGAGCACCTTCGGCGCTCATTGCGAGCCTCTCCTCCAGTCTACTTTATGGTCCTCGCAATGAGCGCCTTTGGCGCTCATCGCAAGGCCATCAATAAACGGCTTTGCCGCTCATTGCAGGCCTCGTTAACCTGCAAGTTTTGTGCTTGGGAACGCCATGTGTCCCTTCCCTGTGTCTTTCTACTCTGTTTGTCTGCTGAATCTTTGCGTGGCGCGCGCTGACTGACGTTGGTTAATTTTCAAAGTTCTACTTGCCTGACGTTGTTTGTGTAAGTGTTACTGTCTTCGCTGTTGTGTATTTTCTAAGTCCCACATGCCTGGTGTTGCTCAGCCTCATTTTAATCCTGTTTGAGAGTTCTTAGGTTTTTCGTCCAACATTTTGTTCCTCGCTTAGCCGATTTTTGATCAACGAAAAACGGCAAATATGGCTCAAATTAACTTGCAACCTCACTCATAGGCTTCCTGGCTCTTCCCCTGGGCTGTGTGTGAGTTTGTTATTATTTTTTTTTTTTGGGGGGGTCTTATGAGTTACATGGTTAGGACCTTTTCGGCCATTAAGAGCATAACGTCGGTGATAGCAGCCATAGACATAACCGCCTTTTGCGCTCATGTGTAGGCTCTTTTAAAGTCTTGCGTGGCTCGCGATGAGCGCCCTTTGGCGCTCCTCGAATGCCCTGCAATGAGCTCATTCCAGCCCATGTCATTTGTAAAGTCTTGAAAGCTTCTCAATACAATAAATAGTACACATTTAGGGAGTTATGATGTTTGCCCACTAGGTGTCACTGTTACAGCATCAGCACAAAGTCCAAGCCTCATAAAACAGATCTGTCAACAGATTTTACCAAGTTTAAGGAGCAGAGAAATAAGGGTAGATGAGGACCACCTAGACGAGGACCACCTAGATGAGGACCACCTAGATAGCCTTTGTTAGTTAATGTAACTATGTAATTATTTAGTTACTGCTAATGTATAATATTAGATCTGCATATACACATCACATTATAGTTCACATATAGTTGTGAATTTCCTAAAATTATGCTCAAAAATATGAGGAGATGGGTATATATATATATATATTTATATATATATATATATATATATATATATATATATATATATATATATATATATATACACACATGCACACACATGTTGTATTTGTGGCTCCTAGATATTTTCCCATGGTATAATTTGGCTTAGTATTAGACATACACATATTCTAGAGATTATGACAAAAAAAATAAGAGAGACCGTCCTTCCAAGCGAGGCAGAGTTGGGAGTAGTGCACACTGCTATTGTTTTATACAGTCCTATCTTATACTAAAGCGCTGTGTCTCTTCATGGTGTTTACCTCTTTAATTAGTAACACATGAATATTATATAGACTGATGATGTATCGTCTATCTATCTATCTATCTATCTATCTTTCTACCCTTTGTTGTTCAGTCATGTCTGACTCCCTATGACAAATCTGCTAGCTTTGCCCCTTTGAGCTTCTTCAAGCTCATGTTCATTGCTCCAGAGACCTTATCTATCCATCTCTGCCATGTCCTTCATGTGCCTTCAATCCTGTCGTCTCATGATATGGCTACTCCCCTACTCCCTCCCCTGCTCCATCCCAAGCACCTCCCCTACTCCCTCCCTTGTACCTCTTTCACTCCCTCACCAGCCTCATGACCAAACCTTGAATGGTTTGACTCTAAGCAGTTTTCTCAAACACCACAATTCAAAGGCATAAATTCTACGGCGCTCAGACTTCATGGTCCAGATATCTCATCCGTATGTTACTACTGGGAATACCATAGATCTAACTATGCTGACTTTTGTTGATAGCGTAATAGCTTTACTTTTTAATACCTTGTTCATACTTGCCATAGCATTTCTCTCCAGAAGAAAATGTCATTTAATGTCATGGCTGCAGTCACCATCTGCAGAGATCTTGGAGCACAGGAATATAAAACCTTGTGCATGATGTATCCAGCGTGTATGATGAAAAAATAAGGTAATAATATACAACTTCTTTAACGATCTTAAACCATTCGGTTGTTCCATGTTCTGACCTTGGGCTTCTTAGTCCATTTAGATATACTGTAGCTTGCCCAGGAGACAGATGAGATGGCCTGGTACCCTATCTCTTGAACTTGACACATTATGTTGTGATCCTAACAGTGAAAGGCTTTAGAATAAACAAGTGTCCTTCCCCTCACTTGAGTCTTCCCAGACGATATCTCTCCTTTGTTGTAACGCACCAACATATTCCGTAGCGCTGTACATGAGTTAAGTACAAGATAAAAACAATTTTAACACATTGCAAAAAATGGAGGGCCCTGTCTTTGATCTTAGAATCTAGTGTCCATAGTGCTTTACCTAAAGCTCCTTGCAAGATTGAAAACTCGCAAACTTACAATCTAAAGACTGTTATACCCATGACTTCATCCATCATTACCACTTCCCACTCCTATTTACGGGACTTATTCTGTGCATGTGATCCTATAGCTCATTCTGCCAGATTTTTACCCACTACTCACACATGCAAATATTCAGACAAGCTTACAACCATGATTCTGTGTTTGTGTTATACAGTCGTGTCCAACTCTCTGTGACCTCATGGACCGTAACACATCATGGTACTCATGGCAGAGATACTGGAGTGGGTTGCCAGTTCCTTCTCTAGTGGGCCATCATACAGAACCTGATATTCCTAGTTGGACTCCCATCAATGTACTGACCAGGCCCAACTCTTCTTGTCTTCAGGGTGGTATGATCTCTTGGTTACCTGACTCAGGTTGCAGCGGTGATGGCAGCGAATCCTAACCACTGGACCACCAGGCAACCCTACATCTACTTAATAAATATCCCTATAAGATACAGTAAATGCTCCTTTTTGTATTGAATTTTGAGGCTTTACCCAGCTCTAAGATACAGGCAGACTCTTGCAAACCCTAATAGATAATACTAACTATTTTCTATTAGCTAACAATGTCTGTCCAGTTAATTCTAAACATATAGACAAGTGACATGGTGTTTATATGGCCATACAACACATTTACAGATATGGTTGATCCTGTTTTCTATATGCACACAATACAAGCGGTCACCAGGCCTTCTCCTGAGGCAGATTAATGGACTCTTCTCCCAGACATGCGGAGCGGCTGTGTGCAGAGCCTCTTGCAGAGCTTTTCCAAGCACATAAAAAAATAACAATTCACTGAGATATATCTGAAGGTTTCCTTGAAAAATTCATTTTTCAAAATGCCAAGTAGAAAAAATAACTCTTTAAATATTGTTATCCAGAAGAAGTTGGTTTAATCTTAAAGAGCATACAAACTGGTAATACATTATGCTGCCCATTTTTCTCTATAGTAAATCATTCCTGATAAATACAGTATGTTTTTTGTGGTTATGTGTGATTCAGTATGCTAATTAGTGACTCTAAATATTTGATAAGGATGAGGAAAGGGTTCTTACTGATGACAACATTAGGAGACATTGTGTTGGCCATCACATAGACAGACTCAGATTGTAATTAGCACATCCAAGCAGCTAATTAGTATTCATCATTTGAATAAAAAATGCATCATAAGCAGGGGCGCCGGAACCGGGTGGGACGAGGGGGACAAATCCCCCCAGAATATATATTAACTTCACTCCCTCCCTTGTACCTCTCCCACTCCCTTCCCGATATCTCCCTCTCCTGTAACTGCCAGATTACTGATAGTGGCTCTCGGGAGATCACACACGATAATCTTGCGTGATCTCTTGAGACCCATCTATCAGAATGATCCAGACAGCCAGAGGCAGGAGGTGAGAGGGAGGTGCTGGGGAGGAGTGACGTACAAGGGAGGGAGTAGGGGAGGTGCTTGGGATGGAGCAGGAGAGAGAGTAGGGGAGTATAGTGTCTATACAGTGCCTTGCAAAAGTATTCACCCCCCTTGGCATTTTTCGTGTTTTGTTGCCTCACAACCTGGAATTAACATGGATTGTTTGAGGATTCGCATCACTTAATTTACAGAACATGCCCACAACTTTAAAGATTTTTTTTTTATTGTGAAACAACCAACAAATAAGACAAAATAACAGAAAAAGTCAATGTGCATAACTATTCACGTCCCTAAAGTAAATACTTTGTAGAGCCACCATTTGCGGCAATCACAGCCCTAAGTCCCTTTGGATAAATCTCTATGAGCTTGCCACATCTTACCACTGGGATTTTTGCCCATTCCTCCTTGCAAAACTGCTCCAGCTCCTTCAAGTTGGATGGTTTGCGCTTGTGAGCAGCAATCTTTAAGTCGGACCACAGATTTTCTATAGGATTGAGGCCTGGGCTTTGATTAGGTCATTCCAACACATTTACATGTTTCCCCTTAAACCACTCAAGTGTTGCTTTAGCAGTGTGTTTGGGGTCATTGTTATGCTGGAAGGTGAACCTCCGTCCTAGCCTCAAATCACGCACATAGTGGCACAGGTTTTGCTCAAGAATATCCCTGTATTTAGCACCATCCATCTTTCCATCAGTTTTGACCCGTTTCCCAGTCCCGGCTACTGAAAAACATCCCCACAGCATGATGCTGCCACCACCATGTTTCACTGTGGGGATGGTGTTCTTTGGGTGATGTGATGTGTTGGGTTTGCGCCAGACATAGCGTTTTCTTTGATGGCAGAAAAGTTCAATTTTAGCCTCATCAGACCAGAGTACCTTCCTCCATACATTTTGAGAGTCTCCCACATGCCTTTTCGCAAACTCAAAACGTGCCATTTTGTTTTTTGCTGAAAGTAATGGCTTTCTTCTGGCCACTCTGCCATAAAGCCCAACTCTATGGAGCGTACGACTTATTGTGGTCCTATGTACAGATACTCCAGTCTCTGCTGTGGAACTCTGCAGCTCCTCCAGGGTTACCTTAGGTCTCTGTGCTGCCTCTCTAATGAATGCCCTCTTTCCCCGGTCCGTGAGTTTTGGTGGGCGGCCGTCTCTTGGCAGGTTTGCTGTTGTGCCATGTTCTTTCCATTTGGTTATGATATATTTGATGGTGCTCCTGGGGGTCATCAAATATTTGGATATTTTTTATAACCTAACCCTGACTTGTACTTCTCAACAACATTGTCCCTTACTTGTTTGGAGAGTTCCTTGGTCTTCATGGCAGTGTTTGGTTAGTGGTGCCTCTTGCTTAGGTGTTGCAGCCTCTGGGTCTGTATATGTAATGACAGATCATGTGACACTTAGATTGCACAGGTGGACATCATTTCACTAATTATTTCACTAATTAATTGGTTGCACCAGAGCTTTTTATGGGCTTCATAACAAAGGGGGTGAATACATACACACATGCCAATTTTCTGTTTTCTATTTCTAAAAAATAGTTTTATGTATATATTTTTCTAACTCGGAGCACTTAGCGGGACTTAGAAAATAAAATATAAGAGACGTAAAAATTTACGAGATTAGTGGCAGAACCCAAAACCCGAAAAACACACTAAATACACCACACAAAAAATCCAAAAACATCACAGAAAGCATGGGCCAACAGCCAAGACATCTGTGAGTGAGGTGGAACGCAAATTTAACTCAATTTAGACCATATTCGCCACACGAAAATCTCCTAAGCAAGAAAAAAATGTCCACCCCAAAAAATTTAAACAAGGACACACGACCCCGGACCGCGCAAATCACTGGAAACCGCGTAGCACTTTACACATCACACTATGACCTACAAGATACACTATTAGAAAAGCAGATAAATGCTCACGAGACGCGTAACACATTAATAACATTACGACTATACAATGCCGCTTTACACAATAAACCAACGGCTTTACCTCGCACACGCACACTTCAAACATTCATTACCCTTTATGAGCAGGGCACTAACACTCACAATGTATATTCTATGCAGATGCAAAATACAAACAGATTATTAGCTCTTCAGCCTATTGCTCACTGCATATATTAATTTTAAATAATTAAAGTATATTCATTTACTGAAGAAATAATTAATTACTACTGAATTACTTAATTGAATAAATCATTAATTAATACTTAACTACATATACATAGAAATATATATCTCTCTCAGAGGACCAAAAGTACACGACATGAGAGGCTCGCAATGAGCGCCAAAGGTCCTCACAGTACAAAACGGTTTGAATTATGTCTCAAACAGCATTCCCATGGCTTCAAATTTTATTGATCGTCATTTTTTGACGGGCAAGTCGCTAGTATATATATATATATATATATATATATATATATATATATATAAATATGTGTGTGTATATATATATATATATATATATATATATATATATAGATGAATAATCAGAGTATTGCAGTATATAGTGATACCTTTTTTATTGGACAAACATATTCATAGGTTTCATGACGAGCTTTCGAGAGCGTTCCTCTCTTTGTCGAGTCAGAGTCAATACTGATTATAGATTCACAAATACAGCAAAAAATTCCAGGATTAACAGATAATGTTCTGATCAGCCAGCCGTGCAAGTGTGTGGGGGTACAGACCAGAGTAAGTAAAATGGGGTCGTAAATAGTTTTACATCTAAGGAACCATAGGGCTGTAACCAAACTCAGGATGAAGGCAGAGAACAAAAAGTAAAAAAATAAAAAAATCAATAAACACACATATATATATTTACAAGCATGAATGTTGGAGGTTATAAGAAATTTTGATAATGGGATAAGAACTCAATATCGACATTAAGTCCCGACTTATTACTGTTGAAGAACATAATCATTTTAATTTCAAATGTCTTTCTTTCCTTAGTGTTTTTAAAAAAACGTTTGAGTATTTTGATTTTGAGATTTTTCATGGAGTGGTTATTCTGGGTGAAATGGTATCCAACTGGAGTACAGTAAGTCTCCTCATTGTCCCCAGATTGTTTCAGTTCCTATGCCCTTGATCATAAGTAATAGTGAATTACTCATGAATGCTCTTCTAAAAATATACAATGTGTAACGGAGTTGGAACAGGAATCCAATATCTCCGCTGGTATACGGTACAATATCCAAGAAGCACTACAGTCTCACCATCCCCAACCTCCCATATTGGACGACACTCAATTTGGGAGTCAAAGAAATACTGACTTTATTTTGTTATGTGCAGAAATATATATACGCATTTCTTCCCACAGGTAATACACATCCCCCATAGTTGACCACACAATACACATAGAGGGACAATAGGTGGGTCACACCTCCCTGAGGCTACCTGGCAACTTTGATACAATCAGACATTGATCAGATCATCCTTCTTTGTTCTTATGTCTGAGAATGGAAACACTTTTTACAATAGACTTCCTTATCTTATGAGGAGTCTCTGTAATAGGATTATCTATTATGCCAAGGTCTGCAATAGTCTGGGCTAATATTCTGCAGAGCATAAACCAACATACATACAGTATATTAGTAGTATCATATTTTAACCAAGAATTAAATAACCATAAAGCAGGGTAAAACAGTGATGGGTTCCGTTACACACCTCCCCCGTGACCATAAGCCGGCATACACGGTCTGATCCCAACGGATCGGCCTGGGGATGTCCGGACAAAAGTATTTGTTGGTCAGTTCTCTAGTTTGACAACCCATCAGCATTACTGCAATTCACATTTACTCACATTTCACATATCCCCAGATAGCTGGGATCTGAGCGCACAAAACTACCGAATAGCGCTCAGATACTATTCACACAGTTCAATTGCCATGTAGCTAAAGTCTTTCCCATAGTCTTTCATTATATGAATGGGCTCCATGGCATAGCTATCTGGGTATCACCGCTCCCACAGGGCAAGTACCGACTGACCCCCCTGTATCTAAAGGGCCAGAATGAGGGACATACACTCTGGTATGGCCAAATACTGTTTTTAAAGGGCAATATTCCCAGGGCCATAGTCGCAGGGCAGGAGGCTGGCAATAAGTCCTCTCCAGGACAAAGTGGCGAAGGGCACTTTGTCACACATCTCCCCTTTGGGGGGAAGTCTAACCAGGCACCTGGATATTTCGCTGTGGTGATGGGGCAACACGCTGAGGGGACTTGAGGGGCAGAGGCCAGCGGCACTCTGCCCTGATGCCAGCTCTTCTGCTGGTATAACCTGCAGGACATTCTGCTCTGTACACGGGACAAAGGGAGGGCAGAGGCCGACTGCACTCTGCCCCGCTGTCAGCTCTTCTGCTGGGGTACTTGGGACATATTCCGGCTCAGTAGCCAGGGAAAGGTAGGGGTCAGTGGGGGTTAACATTTCCTCTGTTAACCCTGGGGCCACATTAGGAGTTAGCTGGGGAGGGGAATTTGTACTTACCCCCTCCTCCGGGTGTTCCAGTGAGGGTAGTTGGGGATCTGGACAGGCTGTCCA
The DNA here is from genome assembly GCA_027410445.1 of Discoglossus pictus. Lineage (NCBI taxonomy): Eukaryota > Metazoa > Chordata > Amphibia > Anura > Alytidae > Discoglossus > Discoglossus pictus. The sequence goes on from CM050169.1 coordinate 32,473,816, forward strand.
GCATCCCGGTAGGTCAGGCACAGAGACCACGGTCCCATCTGCGCCGTCTGGGAGATTGGTGTCTCCCCTTGTTAGGGTAAGCTGTCGCTGGGGGGAGAGGGCGACACCTTCAGCTCCTTGGGGTTCACACTGCCGCTGGGGAGGAAGGACGGCACCTTCTGCTCCCTGGGGTACACACTGCCGCTGGGGAGGAAGGATGGCACCTTCTGCTCCCTGAGGTACACACTGCCGCTGGGGAGGAAGGACGGCACCTTCTGCTCCCTGGGGTACACACTGCCGCTGGGGGGGATGGACGGCACCTTCTGCTCCCTGGGATACACACTGCCGCTGGGGGGGAAGGACGACACCTTCGGCCCCCTGGGGTACACACTGCCGCTGGCGAGGAAGGACGGCACCTTCTGCTCCCTGGGGTACACACTGCCGCTGGGGGGGACCGACGGCACCTTCTGCTCCCTGGGATAAACACTGCCGCTGGGGGGAAAGTACGACACCTTCGGCCCCCTGGGGTACACCTTCCGCTGGGGAGGAAGGACGACACCTTCAGCTCCCTGGGGTACACACTGCGGCTGGGGAGGAAGGGCGGCCCCTTCTGCTCCCTGGGGTACACAATGCCGCTGGGGGGGAAGGACGACACCTTCGGCCCCCTGGGGTACACACTGCCGCTGGGGAGGAAGGACGGCACCTTCTGCTCACTGGGGTACACACTGTCGCTGGGGAGGAAGGACGGCACCTTCTGCTCCCTGGGATACACACTGCCGCTGGGGGGGAAGGACGACACCTTTGGCCCCCTGGGGTACACACTGACGCTGGGGGGGAAGGACGGCACCTTCTGCTCCCTGGGATACACACTGCCGCTGGGGGGGAAGGACGACACCTTCGGCCCCCTGGGGTACACACTGCCGCTGGGGAGGAAGGACGGCACCTTCTGCTCCCTGGGGTACACACTGCCGGCGGGGGAGGACGGACGGCACCTTCTGCTCCCTGGGATCCACACTGCCGCTGGGGGGGAAGGACGACACCTTCGCCCCCCTGGGATACACACTGCCGCTGGGGGGGGGGGGGAAGGATTACACCTTCAGCCCCCTGGGGTACACCTTCCGCTGGGGAGGAAGGACGACACCTTCAGCTCCCTGGGGTACACACTGCCGCTGGGGAGGAAGGACGGCCCCTTCTGCTCCCTGGGGTACACACTGCCGCTGGGGGGGAAGGACGACACCTTCGGCCCCCTGGGGTACACACTGCCGCTGGGGAGGAAGGACGGCACCTTCTGCTCCCTGGGGTACACACTGTCGCTGGGGAGGAAGGACAGCACCTTCTGCTCCCTGGGGTACACACTGTCGCTGGGGAGGAAGGACGGCACCTTCTGCTCCCTGGGGTACACACTGCCGCTGGGGAGGAAGGACGGCACCTTCTGCTCCCTGGGATACACACTGCCGCTGGGGGGGAAGGACGACACCTTCGGCCCCCTGGGGTACACACTGACGCTGGGGAGGAAGGACGGCACCTTCTGCTCCCTGGGGTACACCCTGTCGCTGGGGAGGGGAATTAGTTGGAGTATTCCACGTGGAGCGGTTTCTGTTTCTGGGACAGTCTCTCTGCATGTGGCCCTGCTGGTTACACGTGTGGCACCTGATGTACCGTGGAGGGGTTTGGTAGTTCCCACCACCCGGACACAGTGCTGGGGGGGGGGGGGGTAATGGTGGGAGGTGGGTTAGCAGCTCCCAAGATGGACCGCTCCCGTGCCCGCTGCTTTTCCATTATGTCTTCGTGGACATCTGTCATTAACCATTCCAAGGTTCTTATGGGAAGCGTACCTGGGAAAAAGGCCAGTCTGCTTTGGAGTTCTCTTCCAAACTCAGTCTGTGTGCTGTCCGTAAGAGGTACTGTAGCCGCTGCCCGGTCTCCCTCCATGAGTTCCTTTCTGTCTGCATCCCTGTAGTCTGCGGCCGCCTCCTCCTCCTCATCATGGAACGCTGTCCGAAAACTAGCTGGTTCCATCCTGCTGTAGCCAGGGGCGCTGTACGGATACTAGCGTTGCCCTCAATTTGTAAATCCACGGAATGGTGTCTCCTGTAGCTGTCCTTCTGACCGTGGGAACAATTCCGCCACTTGCCACCAAATGTAACGGAGTTGGAACACGAATCCAATATCTCCGCTGGTATACGGTACAATATCCAAGAAGCACTACAGTCTCACCATCCCCAACCTCCCATATTGGATGACACTCAATTTGGGAGTCAAAGAAATACTGACTTTATTTTGTTATGTGCAGAAATATATATACACATCTCTTCCCACAGGTAATACACATCCCCCATAGTTGACCACACAATACACATAGAGGGACAATAGGTGGGTCACACCTCCCTTAGGCTACCTGGCAACTTTGATACAATCAGACATTGATTAGATCATCCTTCTTTGTTCTTATGTCTGAGAATGAAAACACTTTATACAATAGACTTCCTTATCTTATGAGGAGTCTCTGTAAAAGGATTATCTATTATGCCAAGGTCTGCAATAGTCTGGGCTAATATTCTGCAGAGCATAAACCAACATACATACAGTATAATAGTAGGATCATATTTTAACCAAGAATTAAATAACCATAAAACAGGGTAAAACAGTGATGGGTTCCGTTACACAATGTATAACCAGTTTTTCATGGATTATAAAGGGATTCTGTGACCCCAACAGAAAGTTCATTTCATTTTAAAGAGCGCGGCTGTACATGGTTCTGGCAGTTTTTCTCTACAGTAAAACATTGCTGAAATATTTAGAATTGATTTTGAGACTCCTCTATGCTAATGTGCAGATCAGAGTGCTTGATAAGGGTGGAAGAGGGGTCTAACTACGATATGACATTTGGGGGTCTTTATTTTGGCCACTACAGATATAGTAAACAGACTGTAATCCCAGTAAGCTCATCAAAGTACAACAACTCGCTTTTGGAGTGACAAAGTCCCTATGATATCTATTCTGTTGGACTGGAGAAGGAGGTCAGTTCTAGATTAAACCATTATATACAATTACAACATACAAATAAGCAGAGTGTATTTTGTTATGTAAATGAAGCTTGCTGATTTGTGCCGTGTCATCAGGGATAGATGGTAATTTGTTCTACCTGAGGCGCCAGTAATGACTTCATTGTAAATTGTAGGAGGTAGAGAACGTATTGTGTACAAAGCCCATAAGCTGACCTGGTTATTCTAAATTAATGGTTATGCCGATGCTTTGATTTCTAATTCCTGTTCAAGTCACGTTGTCTGAAAAGACGAAAATATATTTATGTAAAAAACTTTATTTTCTAAACTTCAGCTTCAGGTTGGTGTGGCCTCTTGGTTCCCTTACAGGAATCAAACCCAGGTTGCAGAGATGAAAGCACCGAATCCTAACCACTGGACCACCAGGGAACCCAAAAGTAATATAGTAGAGGCTTTATTATTTTATTTTAAAGTTCTAAGAACATGTTGTCAACTGTAGCAATTCAAAGAGCCAATTCTAAAATGTATGATCACAGTGTTCCTATAAATATTCATACTTATCACAGACATGCTTAAGTTATTTTACTGTGCTTGTAGTTACAACATTTACTATTTCCTCTTATGGTCCACCATTTCTTTAAAATAGTGTTTTACACATTACACTTACATTATATTGTTCATTCTGCTTCCCTGGTCTATCTCTCTGGTCTACTGAGCCCAATCCCCTCCCACCTATGTCTGTTTACTCTTAATTTATTGATTCACACAATTTTTTTACAGCTTATCAATTAGCAACACCTGCTAATAGTCATATTAATCCTTTCAACAATGTTTACTCTTGCCTTCTTCTTCCTCATATGCCCCTGTCTTTTCCTCTGGCTCTTCTTCTCAACTTTTCCCCTTTTTTTCTCCACATAACCATCTAACTCGTCATGTCCTCTCCTCCTCTCTTATACTCCCACAAGTTACTTTTATTTAAGCTGTGTTTAAATTGTGTGTTTCCCGACTTTCCCACTTGCAGCTTACATTATCCTACCACTAGTGGCAAATAACATATTGAATACTAGAGCCATTCACTTCACACTGACTTTACATCAGAACCCTTCCCTCTCCAACTAATGAATAACCTTCTAACTTTTCACATCTTCCTACCTATGTATCTCTCACTTCCTTCCTGAACCGTGCTATTCCTTGTCTGCTTCTCCCCAGGTCCCTGCCTCTTAAATTTCCTTTAGATTGTAAGTAGCGAGTTTCCATTCTAGTAGGGTGCTTTGGGGAGAAAGCACTTTTACAAGACTCAAAGCTCAAAACAGGGCCCTCTATTTTCTACAGTTCTTAATATTTGTATAATGTTGTATATTTCCTTTTTTCTTAACCCCTGTACAGCGCTACGGAATATGTTGGTGCGTTACAAATAAAATATAATAATAATAATAATAATAATAATTACACATTTCTATGCTGCAACTTGAATACATGAACTCTTGTTGTTCACGTCTGATTTTATAGAGGATACATCCCTCCACCATTAGATTATATTACCATTTGCAGGTTTCTATCACATCTCCTGTCTCTGTTATTTCCTCTAAACTATACATATTAAGGTCATGTTGTCTTTCCTTAGAAGTTTAGTCTTTTAAACAAACTCAGTCTCTCTCTTTTGATTCATTAATGGAGATACGGTCTTCAAGAACCTCTTGGAAATACGGGTCTTCAAAAATCTCTTGGAGATACGGTCTTTAAAAACCTCTTGGAGATACGGTCTTCAAAAACAGATTTGAGAAAGGAGAACTTAAATAAAAAATTAAAAATAATGGAGTTGTGTTAATGGAAACATTTGAAATTTGGCAGTGATTATAGACAATCCATTAGTTTCAGTCAACCTAGGCCACAGGTGGGCAAGTTTGGTCCTGGAGAATGACACACGGGCCTGGATTTGAGGATTTCATTTATGCACAAAGTTGAGTCAATCAGGAAGACTGAAGATAGTCTTGCCTGTGCGTAACAGGGATGTCCTCAAATCCTGGCCTGTGTGTGTCTCTCAAGGACTGCATTTGCCTACCACTGACCTAGGCATTGACTTTTAGGGAAATCCAACCCAGATCATTGATGAACCTAGAACCAGTATTACCTAGACTCCTAGTGCCCTTCTACACATTGAATGTCCATATAAGTTTGACTAATGCATTATCAGTGGTTATAGAGCAAATATGGCAGACAAAGAAAAAAGTTTTTAGTTACACTTCCTTTGACGGGCGTATCAAGGCAAATATGGATCAAACCTGATGGTTGTATAATTATCCTTAAGTGTTTGATATCAATTACCAGGGCAGGGTTAACAAGAGGAGGTGTAAGTAATGACGCATATCAAACAGCAAATCATCCTTTTAATTTTGTGTGAAAAAATACAAGCCAGCCTATTTTTAATAAGTTTGCATTAAATATAGCAAATTCTAACAGAGAGAAACAAGAATAAAGTGGTACGTTTCCTTAAAAGAACAGTCACACCCAATATATGAAGGTTATGTCATATATCTGCTCCCCAGAAGCTATTTACAATATCAGAAGTAAAAAAAGATGTATAAAGTAACACAGCAATTTTCCCAATTATAGAAGAAAAGTAGGCATTGGAAAATTAAAAATAAATTAAAGGTTTAGATGCCAATATATTCTACCCTGTCATTAAAAAAAATGGACAAACTGTACATTTGCATAAAATAGAAGCAATTTAAAACCACAATAAAAATTATAGTAAGCTTACGAGCAGAGAACATTTAAAACATATACACAGAGTTGGTTTTAAATTGAAAAGGTACGTGGTGGAAAAAAATAATGAAGGGGGCACTTAAAACATACATAGAAAAGGTGAAAATACAGTGGTACCTTGGTACTTGTCGTTAATTGGTTCTAGAAGGCACGATGAGTGGCAAAACGATGAGTATCAATGTTCCCCTAAGGCATCTGCTCTCAACCCTTCCAGTACCGCGACCCCCCCCGACAAAACCTCCCAAGCCGTGACAACCCCCAACAGCAAAACTACAGACCAGAATTAATAAAAAAACACATCCCCGATGGCTCCAGGCAAATCATCATTCGACGTCCGATGGGGTTGCAACCCAGAGGTTGGGAAACCAATCCCCTAAGAAGTAATGTAAATTGACTCGTACAGGTCTTACCAGAGTTCCAAGCAAACTACGAGTGCTGAGGCATTTGTTCCTTGTCAAAGTGCGTTATATACCAAATTCTTATTTGTAACAGATCTACTGGCACCCCGACCGGGTACCTCCGTTGATGGACGCGTCCTAGTTTGCATTGAGGCCTACAAGCACCGCACCGGACACCACCACCACCACAGACTCCACAACCGCTGTAGCTTAAAGCTCCCAGGGAGTATGCAGCGCATAGCAATCCCCAGTATGATATAGCGATCCCCTCCAATAACGAGACGAGGCTACGTTTTGAAGGGTCAAGTAGTGAACTGACTTTATTTTGTTGTGCAGAAATATTTATACACATCTCTTCCCACAGGCAATACACATGCCCATATTTGGCCACACAATACACATAAAGAGAACAATAGGTGGGTCACACCTCCCCGAGGCTACCTGGCAACTTTGATACAATCAGACATTGATTCAATTACACTTCTTTGTTCTTATCTGAGAATAAAAACAGTTTATACAATAGACTCCCTTATCTGTAACAGGATTATCTCCCATGCCAAGGTCTGCACTAGTCTGGGCCAATATTCTGCAGAGCATAAACCAACATACATGCAGTATAATAGTAGGATCATATTTTAACCATAATAATCATAAAACAGGGTAAAACAGCGATGGGTTCCGTTACACACCTCCCCCGTGACCATAAGCCGGCATACACGGTCTGATCCCAACGGATCGGCCTGGGGATGTCCGGACAAAAGTATTTGTTGGTCAATTCTCTAGTTTGACAACCCATCAGCATTACTGCAATTCACATTTACTCACATTCACATATCCCCAGATAGCTGAGATCTGAGCGCACAAAACTAACGAATAGCGCTCAGATCCTCTTCACACAGTTCAATTGCCATGTAGCTAAAGTCTTTCCCATAGTCTTTCATTATATGAATGGGCTCCATGGCATAGCTATCTGTGGTATCATGGTTCACACAGGGCAAGTACCGAATGACCCCCCTGTATGTAAAGGGCCAGAATGAGTGACATATACTCTGGTATGGCCGAATACTGTGTTTAAAGGGCAATATGTCCCAGGGCCATAGTCGCAGGGCAGGAGGCTGGCAAACAGTCCTCTCCAAGACAAAGTGGCGAAGGGTACTTCGTCACACATCTCCCCTTTGGGGGGAAGTCTAACCAGGCACCTGACCTTCTGCCGGTCAGTGCCTCCGTTAGACGATCCACCAACCCACAACAAACAGTTACTGCACCTGGATATTTCGCTGTGGTGATGGGGCAACACGCTGAGGGGACTTGAGGGGCAGAGGCCAGCGGCACTCTGCCCTGATGCCAACTCTTCTGCTGGTATAACCTGCAGGACATCCTGCTCTGTACAAGGGACAAAGGGAGGGCAGAGGCCGACTGCACTCTGCCCCGCTGTCAGCTCTTCTGCTGGGGTACTTGGGACATATTCCGGCTCAGTAGCCAGGGAAACGTGGGGGTCAGTGGGCGTTAACATTTCCTCTATTAACCCTGGGGCCACATTAGAAGTTAGCTGGGGAGGGGAATTTGTACTTACCCCCTCCTCCGGTTGTCCCAGTGAGGGTAGTTGGGGATCTGGACAGGCTGTGGACGCAGAGACCACGGTCCCATCTGCGCCGTCTGGGAGATTGGTGTCTCCCCTTGTTAGGGTAAACTGTTGCTGGGGAGGAAGGATGACACCTCCTTCCCCCTGGGGTTCACACTGCCGCTGGGGGGGAAGGACGACACCTTCTGCCCCCTGGGGTTCACACTGCCGCTGGGGGGGAAGGATAACATCTTCTGCCCCCTGGGGTTCACACTGCCGCTGGGGGGGAAGGATGACACCTTCTGCCACCTGGGGTTCACACTGCCGCTGGGGGGGAAGGACGACACCTTCTGCCCCCTGGGGTTCACACTGCCGCTGGGGGGGAAGGATGACACCTTCTGCCCCCTGGGGTTCACACTGCCGCTGGGGGGGAAGGATGACACCTTCTGCCCCCTGGGATTCACACTGCCGCTGGGGGGGAAGGACGACACCTTCTGCCCCCTGTAGGGCCGGTAGAGAGACCTCGGTCCCATCTCTACCTGCCATCTGGAGGTCATCCCAGGACCAGTCAATGAAGTCTGGTTCTGCTTGTCGAGTATGCACGAAGCTGAGCAGGTGTTGGTAGTCCTGCTCCAGCTCCCACTCTCTCGTTACCAGGTGGGTCATGTCTTTGCTCACCTCGCCTTCGTCATCCCAGACATACATGCCCATCCGGTAGTCGTAGATGTCCCAAAACCTAGACCCCTCCGTGCTGCCAAGATCAATATCATCCTCCAAGGCATCCCATAATAACCCCGGGCCATCATAATCATCCCCCTCCGGTAAGTCGTGTTCGGACGTCCAGGGGGTAAGTCGAACGGTATGCCACCAGAGGGCCTGGTATGCGTTGTCTAGCCAGAGCTCTCGCCATACCAGGGTCTCTAGTCTTGTCACCCACTCATCCAGGGGCTGCTCTCCCAATAGATACATCCGCATCGCCACACGCTTCTGTAGCCGCTGCTCATCACTGGGGAGACCCTCACCTCGCCGCCATTGGGCATCTTCCAGGGCATCATACCAGAGTTCCTTTCTGTCTGCATCCCTGTAGTCCGCGGCCGCCTCCTCCTCCTCATCATGGAACACTGTCCGAAAACTAGCCGGTTCCATCCTGCTGTAGCCAGGGGCGCTGTACAGATACTAGCGTTGCCCCCAATTTGTAACTCTAAACGTTACCGGTGTCTCCGTGCTGCTTTTCCTCTTCCTAGGACGCCATCCCACCACTGCCAGCCAGTGTAACGGATCTACTGGCACACCGACCGGGTACCTCCGTTGATGGACGCGTCCTAGTTTGCGTCGAGGCCTACAAGCACCGCACCGGACACCCCCACCACCACAGACTCCACAACCGCCGTAGCATAAAGTTTCCAGGGAGTATGCAGCGCATAGCAATCCCCAGTATGATATAGCGATCCCCTCCAATAACGAGACGAGGCTACGTTTTGAAGGGTCAAGTAGTGAACTGACTTTATTTTGTTGTGCAGAAATATTTATACACATCTCTTCCCACAGGCAATACACATGCCCATATTTGGCCACACAATACACATAAAGAGAACAATAGGTGGGTCACACCTCCCCGAGGCTACCTGGCAACTTTGATACAATCAGACATTGATTCAATTACACTTCTTTGTTCTTATCTGAGAATGAAAACAGTTTATACAATAGACTCCCTTATCTGTAACAGGATTATCTCCCATGCCAAGGTCTGCACTAGTCTGGGCCACTATTCTGCAGAGCATAAACCAACATACATGCAGTATAATAGTAGGATCATATTTTAACCATAATAATCAAAAAACAGGGTAAAACAGTGATGGGTTCCGTTACATTATTATTATACTCCTGTATTTATTTAATGAATCATATATCAAATAAAAATCGTATGGATTAGTACAACCAGACATAAGATGAGCCTTGGTTGCTGTGGTCAATAGGGTCATGGACAGTTAGGAATGACTGAACCCCTAAACAACAACAATTATTAAATACTTACTTACCTGAGTATATTAGAAGCATCTCCAACAATGATCCGTTGCCACTGATGAGGTGGTAATGAAACACGTGTCAGGCTCATAGGTCTGTGGTGAAGTTACACGTTGAGGTCTGGCCATTTAGCCTGGATGCAACGCAATTTGTTCAATACAATTAGCGTCTAATATTAAAATAAATAGCAAGCATCGAATAAAGGAGTACATTTAGAACGTAGATATCGATAGCAAAAATGAGTTAGGTATATCTAAAAAAAATTGAAAAAAATTGTTAAAAACTGAAAATCACTCCAGACACAAAGAGCTGACATGGACTAGAATGACAGGAGCTCCATTTAGGAATTTGGGTAACTTAAAAGGACTCTGTCACCCCAAAATCAATTTTTTTTTAAGCGGATAATTATTGAGAAACTCAGTACTATTTGGTTTGCAATTTATGCAAATTAGCTGTTCACAAATACTAATTAGCTGCTTTGGTGTGCTAATTAGAATCACAGTGTGCTTGTCTGTCTTTGTGGTGTACAAAACAATAGTCCCCAATGTTGTCATTCAATTAGAAGCCCTCCCCCATCCTATTCAAATACTCTGAATTGTAAATAAGCATATTGCCAGTAAAAGCATGCTGTATTTCTCATGAATTATTTAATAAAACCATTCCACTTGATATTAAAGATCTAGGGCCCGATTCTATTGCCCAATTCGTACATTTATACACACTTAAAATCATTCTTAATATTGCTACATATTCAGCAAATATTACTTATTGGCACTAATAAATTCTTAAATCAATAAAATGCATATAAACATTTATAAATAAAACATTCAAAGACGAATTTATGAGTTCAAGGAATTTGCAAGTTGCTAATAGAATATGGCCCCTGGTGCCTGGTCCCAACTTGTTACGTTTTAATCGTTCTGTCTTTTAATTCTTTACTTTTTAGTGTAATAAAGGTTACATTTTATTTTTTTCTGGAGCAGAATAAGTGAACCCTTATGATAACATGATCAGTGCTTTATATGCTTGTTTTTTCATCTAATTTTTTATATTATTTGTAAAAAACTAATCTCTGTTCTATATAAAAAATGAGCCAAAATTAGAGTTGGGTATTCATGCAGGCTGTGCAGACAGCGGAAGACTCTACATAAATCCAAATATATTGTTAAATGAAAGGTTGTTTTTATTTTTTTTAACCTTCTAAAAATACATTGTCCAATTTAATTATAATCCTTTAAAATAAAGCACTGAGCATATGGGACAGCGTTCTCCTTTTAAGTTAAATCTCTGCCCATATATTACATTGATCAGTAATTGCTCATAATCCCATTGCCAGGTTTGGGCATGTGTACGATTAGTTTATGTGATGGGTGTAACTACCAAGCTTTGCTCCTGGCGACTCACATGATCTCAGAACCCGTGTCCTGGTAGGATTTGGCATGTGATTTTCCTTGTAGGAATTCAAAAGAAATTGGCAGCCATTACACAATAATACAATCATTTTTTTTCAAGCCAAATCACTGGATATTTTTACACAACACTTGTGATTTTGAAGTGTAAATACTGGTATGCAGAAATGATGTGGTGTAAACTGATTGTTTTATTAATGCAAGTAGGAATATGTCAAATTTATATTCACAGACGTTTAAGGTTTAAATGATAAGAAAATAAACATGTTTCTACATTGGAGGATGAAATAATAAATTACATAATGTTTGTAGATGTATTTTGCCTGTAGCGATAAAGCTATGAACACTGTAAAGAAATGAAAAAGTGATTGTTAGAGTGCAAGTTAAAGGAAGATTGAAAATACCTAGTTACATAAAAGGAGAGATTGTGTAAAACCAATAAAGGCACATAGTAATTGGAAAACAAATCATGGCCCTTTAAGAGTTTATTTTGCATCTAACATAATAAATGTCTATTAGACAAGTTATATAGATTTACTATAATTTTTAGATTATTATTATTATCTTTATTTACAATGCATCATCATAACCTGTAGCACTAAGTGTCCCCCATAATAAAGCCACTTTGAGTGTCGAAACGTGTATAAGTGTACATGGGCACTTATGACATTGGCATTTTGAAATGCTTGATGTAGACTTCTGGTTGCCAGCCTGCTTACAGCTGTAGTTGAACAGGAAGATGTTGAGAAGGGCAAACATAGGAGACACTGGAGACAGTGCTATTATTATTCATGTGTAGTGGTCCAGGGAATAAGTTACATTTGGGGCCACAGTCTACAGCTTGGATCAGTTAGGAGTAACGTATTCGTAATACTGTACTGTAGTTTACTGATTTTGGCAATACCTGGATTGACTTTTTTATTTTATAACTGATAAAGGGATTAGCATCTCTGAATCTGAATCTGAATCTCTGCTAGGAAATTGGATAATCGGTGTAGATCATTATAGGATTACAATTTTACACTATTGCACTATAGCCTGCAATATGGAGTATTGCATCTTGCTGACCACATTTGGGTGTTTTATTTCAAAGGCTCAGTGTACCAGAGAGCCTTAGTGGGGCTCCTACTCTTTTTTTATAGCACTTTGTATTTGTTCAATGCATTTCTAAGGCCATTTTGAAATAGTAGTAAAAGTTATGGCCATGGGGAACAAAATGTAATAGCTGTGGGATGTTGGTGGTCTCAGGTTGCTACAAGTGTTTAGTTGAACATCTTCACTGTGCCTGAGAACACAAGCGGGAAAACCATTCGTATCAACATGGCATCTTGTATTCATTCACTGCATGTATATGGCCATTCGGAATTGCAGTGAATCTTCCATCCATATTGTAAGACATTTGGTGTTAAAGTACAATGCAAGGCGCACCCCTCCTATTCCATTGAACACTATTTACTATGCTTCTCTTTCTATTGCATTATTGCCTGAGTGGAATGAATTCCTTTAAAAAAAATTGTCTCACTTAAACCCTAACATTAGCAAGATGATGTAATTAGGCGTTGATCATTCATAAATTCATGTTCAATGTTCTTAAAAATCAATAGTCAATATTACATTTTCTTTCAAAGTTCACAGACTATAAGGTCAGTTGGCTTTGTTTAGCAGGCCACTGTTAAATTTTCAGACACAAAATGTATCAACACGATTGCCATTGGAGGTTTTTATTAAGGGTTTTTCTTGTGGGCAGCCTCCGTACCATTGTCAATTCTCTTTATACCTGCCTCTCAGACAACCAACACTCTCCCCTTGAGGACCTTATCAGGGTGGAGACAAACACTCACCTGGAGGCTGAAACTCTAATCTTTGAAATTAATTTAATATTGAATATTGCTTAATTAAAATAACTAGATCCAATATGTTTTCTTTTTCTTTCTTTCTTTTTTTTTTTGTTACTAATATTATAACAGTCAAAGATCTCCTGGCACTCACTCCTTTACAATCTGGAAATCTTGTACTGGGAATCAGATAACAAGATAAAATTGTAACTATTAAACCTCCAATTATTTTCAGTCCCTGCCAGCGTGAAGAAATGCCAGTTGTGTCTTTTTCCTAATGAATCTAAATATCTTCAGTGGCATTTTCTGAAATTCAAGGTCTGATTGAATAAATCAAACATGTATCACGCACTGAACGTATCTGTAATTGAATTGTGTTGACTTTATCTGGTATTTTAACAAGATACCAATTGCATAATCATACTCCTTCTCCCTCTCTCTTTCTCTTTCTCCCATCCTCTTTCCAGGATTATAGGAAGATAATAGGATGAAACCAACAATTAGTAAAAAGGTTTATGGCTAAACAAAAGTGATGATGCACACTATACTTTCTCACTGCTCATTGTGATCCACCATGCAGATATAAGTCTTGTTTTCTTGTCAATGTTATAGATCAGACCTCAGATATACACCAGTTAGACACCTGAGCACATCAGGAAGACTGCTACAGCTGGCCCACCTAATTTTATGCTAAAGGGGTGGAGCTAAGCATCACAGCACATCGGGCAGAAACCTATAAAAGTAAGAGGCTTAAAGTATAACTAGAGTTCAAATTAAAAACAGGAGCACAATACAGTCATATGGCAAACTTTGAAATGTCCCAGGCAGAAAAAGCTGAAAAAGTACTTATCCACCAATTTACTCAGTCCAAAAGACCTTTCTTGGATCCAACAGTGATAAAGCTCTTGAGCAATACTCAATAAAAAGAAGCTCTGGCCTTCTTCTTTCTGCGCTACTATCCTGGAAAACTCTGCTTCAAACAGAAAAATGCAACAAGAACAGAAAAAAGAGAGCGCATAGAACGGAACATAGTGTAGTATAACAAAACAATATTTATTTAGAATGTTAAAAATATACTCACAAAGGATATTCTTTTTAAAACAGCAACTTAATTCCAAGATATATATAACTTCCTGAGCTTTACAAAAAAACAGGAAGTGGTAGTAACCCTCCAGAACAAACAGTGGTGTCATGCAATCATGGCCAAGCAAAGCAATTAAAAGTAATATATTTTAAAATATACATTCTAAGAATCTAATCAAACAATAATTTTAAAGTATGCACATATAGGGGTATTTCAATAATGATATTTTAATTAATTAAAACAACAAAAAGTGTTAATTAGCAGGTACTATAAGTTACCCTAATCATCCCTTTAGAATCCGTACTCTGAGGAAGTACTATTACGAAACGCGTAGGTTAGGAGAGGGTTTTAAGCAAACACAGGGCCCTATTCTATTACTCAATTCGTAAATATAACCATACTTAAAACTGCTCTTAATATTGCCACATATTCTATTAGCTACTTGCAATCCGATTACGAGTTCCCCGCCCACAATCACTACGGACCAACCAAACCCTCAAAACCGGCCTTATAACTCCATTGGTTTTAGCATACCCCGAATATTCCGAGCTCTAAATAATTAAAGTTACGCAAAACCGATATTCTGTTAGATTCGTATCGCTAGATCTCAAATCCCGCAACTGAAAAAAGTATCAAGTTTGTGTCAAACATACTATGAATACTAAATAGGACTCGCAGGGGCCTTTTTAAACACTTATTAGAGCTGTAACAGCAATTAATCACACAATACTGTACTATAAAAGCATGGGAAGGCAACACAGTCTCAAACCCACAGATATGAAAAAAAAAAATATTTTTTAAAATGTTATTTCTGAGTAATATCGATCCCAGGACTCAAGTGGCTAACAGATATCATGAAACCCACATGGACTAAAACAGATGATCTAATGTATTTTATAGAGTCCTTGATTGCGAGTTTGAGGCATTTGCAGGCTTCTAATAGAATATGGCCAATAGTTTGCATAGCAGCACTGCAGATTACAATATATATATATTTTTTTATATATTTGGATAAAGTGGAACAATAAGAAATGTTTTTAATTTTGAGGTCTATTTAGAGTATTTTAACCAACTTTTTATCTATTCTTGTAAATATTGTTCTCTCACTAGGGGCGATAAAATATTTTTTTTCCTTTTGATCTATTTTACAATTAGTATATTATTAGATAGGATCTTTTTGTATAGCCCAGGAAGATGCTAAATAATATTGTTCTGATATAGTACACTATATTTCGCTATATGCAATCTCCCTTTTTTCGGTTAAAGTATAACTACAAGCATTACAAGATATAAATATTATAAATCAAGTATACTTATGCATTAACTTTTATTTTTTATTTTATTTTCATAGTACAGTGGTCCTTTAAGAAACTCATTATCATGAGACAAAATAATTTATGTAATTGCCTGAGCCCCCAGTGCTGATTCACACCCATTCTCCCCATCTTCCATAACCAGCCATTACATTAGCTGTTCATATAGTGGTGAAATATCTTAATTTGCTTTTGTTACTAAATGAGTATATTTAGGGATGGAAAAAATATCTACACTTAGGAGGCAGATGGCGTGTTTCTAGGAGCTCTCTCCCTTCCTCCCAAACTCAGGCATAACTCTCACATAATATAGATGCCTATTAGCACGGGCCCCCCTTCCAGGGCGGGTCCCTTACAAAAGTACCACCATCTTCCCCTTGTCAACGGTACTGGAGAGGTAATTATCTAACACTCCCACTCATTTTTTTAATAAAAGCAATTCTATTTATACCTATTTATATGTTAACTCTTATATTTCCACAATAACTGGGGCCTTAGCTGTGTCAATTTAGGACAATTACTTCAAACTGTACAATAAGACAATATTTTTCAAAATGGTGATATATATATTTTGTTATACAATGGCCCACATTAAATTCCATTACATTTGCAGCAGTTACAGTGTGATTAAATTGAACAAGCCTGCAACTACCTTGCTGAAAGCCTAAAGCGTAAACCATGCACCCGTAAGTAGCATTTCAGAGCGTGATCATGATCAGTTAAGCAAACCCGTAAATTACAATTTAGACACAGCCAATAGTAAATGAGACCGTCATCATGACGTCAGTAAAACATGGCATGTAAACGTCAATCAATTAGAGTTTAGAAGTCCAATTTGCGATCGGACTCGCAATCCAAAAATGTTGCAATATAAAAAAATCAATAAATCTACTATTCTAATCCATGCAGGTTCAATGATATGTATTAACCCATTAACACAGAAATTACACATAAAAAATACAAATTTTGACTGCAGATTTGTGAGCTTGAAACTGTTGTGCAATTAATTATAATGTCTTTCATCGCTTTCCCTGTATTTTAAAGTGCTGTATTGATTTTTCATTTGCTTTTATAGTATTACGAACAGGTGTTTAACCCCCTTGTGAATCCTCTCTAGCATTCGTCGGTTTTTTGGCTACATTTGCCATTTACGGGTATGAAAACAATTGCAGGCTTGAGGAATTGTGGCAATTTAATATCAATGTGCGATTTTAGCAATTGTATTATTTACGGGCTTGATAGATCAAAGGCTTAGTGGGGTCGGAGTTATGATTTTGACAACCGCAGTTGCTTTTCAGCCTGTAATAGATTGCGGGTAGCTAAAAGACGCCAGTTTATTAGCAGTAACTTTTGGGGGCTACATTACGGGCTACAATTTGGACAATTTAATATGGGCCTGTGTAAGTTATTTAATATATTATTACATTTGTGTTGCCTTTAAAATCCAAAATAATATAATACTATCTAATTTAAAATATTATTTTACCTGCCATCTGCTTATATAGCAAAGCAATGACAAGAGGAACAACAAGCAGGGCATGGCCAGATGTCTTAATCAGTACACACTATGTAGGAGACAGATTTAAGATATCAGAAGATTTGGCAACTGGTATTCTGGGAGAGGATACGATTCAGATGTTGAAATAAAAAATGGATTATGCAAAATATGCAAAAATATCACCAACGTAGACAAACTCATCACTATATATATATATATATATATATATAGGCCCTTATTCAATTGCAATAACATTCAATAAGCACATAACATATTTTTTTTAAAGAAGTTTTTAGTTAGTAAGCATCTATCCAAAAGCAAGGTTTTCACTAACTAAAAACTTCTATAAAAAAAAATATGCTATGTGCTTATTTAGAGCCTTATTCAATAGACCAAATCGCAATTGAATGAGGCCCATAGTATATATACTAATCCAGGGCATCCGTTTTACCCCAAAGTTATCTGATAGACCTTCAATTATATAAAACATCCTTTCAAATGTAGCCATTTTATTAATTTTGTGAAGTATTTATTTTGTAATATTTAAAACATTTACTTTAAATTTATAGTGAATTTAGGACTTGAGTGTTCCAAATTCCAGTTGAAAAGTGGGATTATGTGCAAATCAGACTATAAAGTGCGCACTGCTGTTCAGTAATAATAAACACCAGCAATTAGCATCCACAAATGTTCATAATCCAATTTATAAATAGCGTTGAATATAATTTAAATAAAACAGGGAAGCTAGCGCTTGTCAGCTGGTAGGCCAGGCTCTGCCCAGATAGATTTCTAGCAGCTGGTAATGGGTGAATGGTATTTGTGTATCAGCGCTTGCCAGGCCTCCCACTGGCACCAGGCAGATTAAAGTACTTTATGGCAGACTTTTACAAGCTTTCTTGAATTTTGCTCATTGTGCAGTTTTATACAATTTGGCACAAAAGGAATGAAAGGAACAGGGGAAAGATGCGATAACAAGGGCCTGTACTAAACAACATTTTGCGAGCAGCCATTAAGCCGTGCTAATGTGCACTATTAAAGAACGCAAATTAATAATAGTTACAGTGCCTTAGAAAGTAAAAAAAAGTAATACTGATGTGTGTGACGATGGTAGCCATTGGTTTGTTTATTCAGCTGCTTTGTCAACAAATTGAACTCTTCAGTACAGAATATTTGCACAGTTGGCACTCTGTGGCCCCCGTAGGTCTCTTGTGGCTCCTTTTGCACCTGCATGTAGTCTGTGGCTACTGTGGCCCTCATGGGTCTCCGACGGATCCCCTGTGGCCCTTGTGGACCCTGTAACCCCTTATGACCCACTGCAGCCCCTTGCAGGCCCCCATGGCACCCTGTGGCTGCCCTAGGCCCCATGTGGCCCCCCTAAGACCTCTGTGGCATCCCTCAGCCCTCTGTGGCTCCCCGCTGCCCCCTCTGGCCTCCCTAGGCCCCTTGTGGGCCCGCTCAGTCCTTGTGGGCCCCTGGCAGACCTCTGTAGCTTATCTCAAACTCCTATAGCCCTCATGGACCTCTGTGGCCCCATTAGGGGTCCCCATCATTCCCCTGTGGCACCCACGGGTCCCCTGTGGCCCCAACAGGTCTTTAGTGGCCCTTGCGTTTCCCCTGTGGCCCATTCAGGTCTGTAGTGGCCCTCACAGTTCTCCTGTGGCCCCCGCGGGTCCTTAGTGGCTCCCACAGGTCCCCTGTGGCCCCTCTAGCGCCATGTGGCCACCGTCTGTACCCTTGTGGCTCCCATTGCCCCTGCATGTACATGTAGCATGTGGCTACTTTGGCCATTCTATGGATCCCCTGTGGCCCATGGTAACCTGGTAACCCCTCATGACCCACTGCAGCCCCTTGCAGGCCCCTGAGGCACCCTGTAGCTTCCCTAGGCCCCCTGTGTCCTCTCTGTCCTTGTGGGCCCCTGGCAGGTCTCTGTAGCTTACCTCAACCTCCTGTGGCTCCTCGCAGACCTCTGTGGCCCCCTCAGACCTCTGTGTCCCCCTCAGACCTGTAGCCCCCCTCAGACCACTGTGACCCCCTAAGACCTCTGTGGTCCCCCTCAGATGTCTGTGGCCCCCTGTGGCCCCCCTCGGCCCTCTGGCCTGCCCCCCAGGAAGTGGGCAGGTAAGGAAGTATTTTTTATATAGGTGTGTATATATATATATATATATATATATATATATATATATATATATATGTGTGTGCATAGATTTATATGTAAATGTACATGAGAGTATATGGTATGTGTGTATATATATATATATATATATATATATATATATATATATATATATACAGTGGATATAAAAAGTCTACACACCCCTGTTAAAATGTCAGGTTTCTGTGCTGTAAAAAATGAGACAAAGATAAATCATTTCAGAACTTTTTCCATCTTTAATGTGACCTATAAACTGTACAACTCAATTGAAAAACAAACTGAAATATTTTAGGTGGAGGGAAGAAAAGAAAAATAATGTGGTTGCATGAGTCTGCACACCCTCTTATAACTGCTTAATTCTGAACACAGATACATCCCCAATCACATTCCAAATTGTGTTAAATAGGAGTCAGCATACACCTGCCATCATTTAAAGTGCCTTTGATTAACCCCAAATAAAGTTCAGCTGCTCTAGTTGGTCTTTCCTGAAATTTTCGTAGTCGCATCCCACAGCAAAAGCCATGGTCCACAGAGAGCTTCCAAAGCATCAGAGGGATCTCATTGTTAAAAGGTATCAGTCAGGAGAAGGGTACAAAAGAATTTCCAAGGCATTAGATATACCATGGAACACAGTGAAGACAGTCATCATCAAGTGGAGAAAATATGGCACAACAGTGACATTACCAAGAACTGGAGCTCCCTCCAAAATTGATGAAAAGACAAGAAGAAAACTGGTCTGGGAGGCTACCAAGAGGCCTACAGCAACATTAAAGGAACTGCAGGAATATCTGACAAGTACTGGCTGTGTGGTACATGTGACAACAATCTCCCGTATTCTTCATATGTCTGGGCTATGGGGTAGAGTGGCCAGGCTACATTTTGCAAAAACACATCTGAAGTCTCCCAAAAAGCATGTGGGAAAAGGTGTTATGGTCTGATGAAACCAAGGTTGAACTTTTTGGCCATAATTCCAAAAGATATGTTTGGCGCAAAAACAACACTGCACATCACCAAAAGAACACCATGCCCACAGTGAAGCATGGTGGTGGCAGCATCATGCTTTGGGGCTGTTTTTCTTCAGCTGGAACTGGGGCCTTAGTTAAGATAGAGGGAATTATGAACAGTTCCAAATACCAGTCAATATTGGCACAAAACCTTCAGGCTTCTGCTAGAAAGCTGAGCATGAAGAGGAAATTCATCTTTCAGCATGACAACGACCCAAAGCATACATCCAAATCAACAAAGAAATAACTTCACCAGAAGAAGATTAAAGTTTTGGAATGGCCGAGCCAGAGCCCAGACCTGAATCCGATTGAAAATCTGTGCGGTTATCTGAAGAGGGCTGTGCACAGGAGATACCCTCGCAATCTGACAGATTTGGAGTGTTTTTGCAAAGAAGAGTAGGCAAATCTTGCCAAGTCAAAATGTGCCATTCTGATAGACTCATACCCAAAAAGACTGAGTGCTGTAATAAAATCAAAAGGTGCTTCAACAAAGTATTAGTTTAAGGGTGTGCATACTTATGCAACCATATTATTTTATTTTTATATTTTTTCTTCCCTCTACCTAAAAGATTTCAGTTTGTTTTTCAATTGAGTTGTATAGTTTATAGGTCACATTAAAGGTGGAAAAAGTTCTGAAATGATTTATCTTTGTCTCATTTTTTTACAGCACAGAAATCTGACATCTTAACAGGGGTGTGTAGAGTTTTTATATCCACTGTATATACATACATTTATTTTTTATATATATTGTATATATTTTATATATGTACTGTGTGATTTGATGTTGGAGGGGGTTCGGGAAGTGCAAACATTTTTTTTCTTTTTGCACCAGGGCCCCCCATGCACTAGCTCCACCACTGCATTAAAGGCATATGTAAGTGTCCTGGATTATGAATGTATCGGATAGAGGAAAATCAGTAGTATATACAAATATTTTTTGCATGAAGAAATACCAAAATAAACATTTACAAACTCACCCTGATGTTTGCTAAATCTTTTTAGTTTGCAAGCTGAGGCTTTTGTTACTTGACACCCCTGAAAATCCTTGTTAAGATTAGCATACAATTCATAATTCGTTCCTGTGTGCAAAGCAGCCTGGGATTTGTAGTCTGTCTCTGTCTATATCCTTGTGCTCTGCTTCAGCTGTAAGCTCAGAACCTACCCAACCATGTGATTCCATACTGCAGCAAGTACTTCCTTTGAAAGGTCAAACTCTGTACCTGGCTGCTATCCTCAGTGTACAAGGTTATGTAACCTTCATGTGGGTGTGCAAAGCTGGGTTTTACTTTCCTGCATATAACTTTGTTAGTACACTGAACTTATCTATAAAACACATCTTTTTCTGATAATCACTGCCCGTTTCTTACCAAACATTGGAAACCTAGGAAACTTATATATACCTTTAATTATTATTTTTTGGCATTTAATTCCTTTTGCTTATTATCAAGTTTAGCTATTCAACATACCTTTTGGATAATATGACCAGAGTGTCCCTTTAAAGGATCACTGTAAATTAGGGAAAAGTCAGTAACAGATTAAGAACATTAGTCGTTGTGTAAGGCATGAACTTAATAGCACTTTTAGTAGACTCTGAAGGATGCCATGTTTGTATTTACCACACATTTGCTGGCTTGGAGACATAAGTGGGGGTGTTCCACTAAGTTTTATTATCTATTCAGGAGTGGAAGAAGAGGGAAAGGAGGAGGGATTGTGATTTGCTGCCTCATTTGATGACTTCAGAAAACCCTCATTGGTGGATTCAGACAAACGTTCAGCATAGGACACCTTCCTCCCTCTACCTGTTCAGCAGAACTATCCCATCTGACTCTATCCAGCCACTAACTTTCCATCCAAGTGGAGATCATGATGGGCACTGGACAAAAATGAGGAATATCTAGAGAAAAAATCCATCCAAGATACTTAGAAATACTGGGGGCTCTACTCCCAGATAATTGTATCACTATAATTATTATTATTATTATTATTATTAACTTTTATGTGTATCGCACCAACATATTCCGTAGCGCTGTACAGGGGATAAGAACATGGAAAATACAATATTAACAAAATCAGAAAATGATGGGCCCTGTTTTGAGTTTAGAATCTTTGTAGAAAGTGCTTTTTTCCAAAGCACCCTACAAGACTGGAAACTCACTACTTATAATCTAAAGGGGATGGAATGGGCAGAGGCCTGGGGAAGAGTAACAGATAAGGAATAACAAGGGTCAGGAAGAAAGTTAGAAAGATCATTAATTGGTTGGAGCGATCTGAGGTGAAAGGCTCTAGTATGTAATATGTTGTCTGACCCCTAATGGTGAGAAATACAATCTGAAAGTTGGGGTGTCAGGTGATTTCAGGGTTCGACAAATTAAATCTGAATAGGGGTGGGGGGAAGAGGGGCAGGGAAGCAACTGCTCTCAGGGCTTCACAGAGGTAGTAGGCCTCTGTTTGCAGGTAATACTTTGCACTGCAAGAAAATGGAAAACATGACGTGAGGGACAGAAAGAACAGGAAGAGAGAGGAATGAGAATGAGACAGAGAACTTAGGAGACATGAAAGACTTGAGACTTGTGAGTAGGAGGAGATTATTCAAGCCAGTAGTGGGGGAAGGATGGGGCAGGAGGGGAGCCAGGCAGGAAATAGCAAACAGTTGTGTGGATTTAAAAATATTATAGAAATACATCTCTGTCCCCAGATATAATAACACTCATACAGTGGTAATATTAATAAAGATATTGGCTCCAGAGATGGGGCAACTTCCATAGTCTTCTCCATATCTTCTGGTGTTGTATGTTGCTCTCAGGGCTTCACAGAGGTAGTAGGCCTCTGTTTGCAGGTAAGACTTGGCACTGCTGGTGTTGTATGCTTCTCTTACCCTTCACAGAGGTAGTAGGCCTCTGTTTTCAGGTAAGACTTGGCACTGCTGGTGTTGTATGCTGCCCTCAGTGCTTCACAGAGTTAGTAGGCCTCTGTTTGCAGGTAAGACTTGGCACTGCTGGTTTTGAATGCTGCCCTCAGGGCTTCACAGAGGTTGTAGGTCTCTGTTTGCAAGTAAGACTTGGCACTGCTGGTGTTGTATGCTGCCCTCAGGGCTTCACATAGGTAGTAGGCCTCTGTTTGCAGGTAAGACTTGGCACTGCTGGTGTTGTATGCTGCCCTCAGGGCTTCACATAGGTAGTAGGCCTCTGTTTGCAGGTAAGACTTGGCACTGCTGGTGTTGTATGCTGCTCTCGGGGCTTCACAGAGGTTGTAGGCCTCTGTTTGCAGGTAAGACTTGGCACTTTTGGTGTTGTATGCTGCTCTCAGGGCTTCACAGAGTTAGTAGGCCTCTGTTTGCAGGTAAGACTTGGCACTGCTGGTGTTTTATGCTGCTCTCGGGGCTTCACAGAGGTAGTAGGCCTCTGTTTGCAGGTAAGACTTGGAACTGCTGGTGTTTTATGCTGCTCTCGGGGCTTCACAGAGGTAGTAGGCCTCTGTTTGCAGGTAAGACTTGGCACTGCTGGTGTTTTATGCTGCTCTCGGGGCTTCACAGAGGTAGTAGGCCTCTGTTTGCAGGTAAGACTTGGCACTGCTGGTTTTGTACGCTGCCCTCAGTGCTTCACAAAGGTAGTAGGCCTCTGTTTGCAGGTAAGACTTGGCACTTTTGGTGTTGTATGCTGCTCTCAGGGCTTCACAGAGGTAGTAGGCCTCTGTTTGCAGGTAAGACTTGGCACTGCTGGTGTTGTATGCTGCCCTCAGTGCTTCACAGAGTTAGTAGGCCTCTGTTTGCAGGTAAGACTTGGCACTGCTGGTTTTGAATGCTGCCCTCAGGGCTTCACAGAGGTTGTAGGCCTCTGTTTGCAAGTAAGACTTGGCACTGCTGGTGTTGTATGCTGCCCTCAGGGCTTCACATAGGTAGTAGGCCTCTGTTTGCAGGTAAGACTTGGCACTGCTGGTGTTGTATGCTGCCCTCAGGGCTTCACAGAGTTAGTAGGCCTCTGTTTGCAGGTAAGACTTGGCACTGCTGGTGTTGTATACTGCTCTCATTGCTTCACATAGGTAGTAGGCCTCTGTTTGCAGGTAAGACTTGGCACTGCTGGTGTTGTATGCTGCTCTTAGGGCTTCACAGAGGTAGTAGGCCTTTGTTTGCAGGTAAGACTTGGCACTGCTGGTGTTGTATGCTGCCCTCAGGGCTTCACATAGGTAGTAGGCCTCTGTTTGCAGGTAAGACTTGGCACTGCTGGTGTTGTATGCTGCTCTTGGGGCTTCACAGAGGTTGTAGGCCTCTGTTTCCAGGTAAGACTTGGCACTGCTGGTGTTGTATGCTGCCCTCGGCTTCACATAGGTAGTTGGGCTCTGTTCGCGTGTAAGACTTGGCACTGCTGGTGTTGTATGCTGCTCTCAGGGCTTCTCAGAGGTAGTAGGCCTCTGTTTACAGGTAAGGCTTGGCACTGCTGGTGTTGTATGCTGCCCTCAGGGCTTTACAGAGGTAGTAGGCCTCTGTTTGCAGGTAAGACTTGGCACTGCTGGTGTTGTATACTGCTCTCATGGCTTCACAGAGGTAGTAGGCCTCTGTTTGCAGGTAAGACTTGCCACTGCTGGTGTTGTTTGCTGCCCTCAGGGCTTCACATAGGTAGTAGGCCTTTGTTTGCAGGTAAGACTTGGCACTGCTGGTGTTGTATGCTGCCCTCAGGGCTTCACATAGGTAGTAGGCCTCTGTTTGCAGGTAAGACTTGGCACTGCTGGTGTTGTATGCTGCCCTCAGGGTTTCTCAGAGGTAGTAGGCCTCTGTTTGCAGGTAAGACTTGGCACTGCTGGTGTTGTATGCTGCTCTCAGGGCTTCACAGAGGTTATAGGCCTCTTTTTCCAGGTAAGACTTGGCACTGCTGGTGTTGTATGCTGCTCTCAGGGCTTCACAGAGGTAGTAGGCCTCTTTTTGCAGGTAAGACTTGGCACTGCTGGTGTTGTATTCTGCCCTCAGTGCTTCACAGAGTTAGTAGGCCTCTGTTTGTAGGTAAGACTTGGCACTGCTGGTTTTGTATGCTGCCCTCAGGGCTTCACAGAGGTAGTAGGCCTTTGTTTGCAGGTAAGACGTGGCACTGCTGTTGTTGTAGGTTGCTCTCATGGCTTCACAGAGGTAGTAGGCCTCTGTTTGCGGGTAAGACTTGGCACTGCTGGTTTTGTATGCTGCTCTCAGGGCTTCAGAGAGGTAGTAGTTCTCATGTGGGTAAGACTTGGCACTGCTGGTGTTGTATTCTGCCCTCAGTGCTTCACAGAGTTAGTAGGCCTCTGTTTGCAGGTAAGACTTGGCACTGCTGGTTTTGTATGCTGCCCTCAGGGCTTCACAGAGGTAGTAGGCCTTTGTTTGCAGGTGAGACGTGGCACTGCTGGTGTTGTATGCTGCTCTCAGGGCTTCTCAGAGGTAGGAGGCCTCTGTTTGCAGGTAAGACTTGGCACTGCTGGTGTTGTATGCTGCTCTCAGGGCTTCACAGAGGTTGTAGGCCTCTTTTTCCAGGTAAGACTTGGCACTGCTGGTGTTGTATGCTGCTCTCAGGGCTTCACAGAGGTAGTAGGCCTCTGTTTGCAGGTAAGACTTGGCACTGCTGGTGTTGTATGCTGCTCTCAGGGCTTCACAGAGGTAGTAGGCCTCTGTTTGCAGGTAAGACTTGGCACTGCTGGTGTTGTATTCTGCCCTCAGTGCTTCACAGAGTTAGTAGGCCTCTGTTTGCAGGTAAGACTTGGCACTGCTGGTTTTGTATGCTGCCCTCAGGGCTTCACAGAGGTAGTAGGCCTTTGCTTGCAGGTAAGACGTGGCACTGCTGGTGTTGTATGCTGCTCTTAGGGCTTCACAGAGGTAGTAGGCCTCTGTTTGCGGGTAAGACTTGGCACTGCTGGTGTTGTATGCTGCTCTCAGGGCTTCAGAGAGGTAGTAGTTCTCATGTGGGTAAGACTTGGCACTGCTGGTGTTGTATTTTGCCCTCAGTGCTTCACAGAGTTAGTAGGCCTCTGTTTGCAGGTAAGACTTGGCACTGCTGTTTTTGTATGCTGCCCTCAGGGCTTCACAGAGGTAGTAGGCCTTTGTTTGCAGGTAAGACGTGGCACTGCTGGTGTTGTATGCTGCTCTCAGGGCTTATCAGAGGTAGTAGGCCTCTGTTTGCAGGTAAGACTTGGCACTGCTGGTGTTGTATGCTGCTCTTAGGGCTTCACAGAGGTAGTAGGCCTCTGTTTGCAGGTAAGATTCGGCACTGCTGGTGTTGTATGCTGCTCTTAGGGCTTCTCAGAGATAGTAGGCCTCTTTTTGCAGGTAAGACTTGCCACTGCTGGTGTTGTATGCTGCTCTTAGGGCTTCACAGAGGTAGTAGGCCTCTGTTTGCAGGTAAGATTCGGCACTGCTGGTGTTGTATGCTGCTCTCAGGGCTTCTCAGTTGTAGTAGGCCTCTGTTTGCAGGTAAGACTTGGCACTGCTGGTGTTGTATGCTGCTCTTAGGGCTTCACAGAGGTAGTAGGCCTCTGTTTGCAGGTAAGATTCGGCACTGCTGGTGTTGTATGCTGCTCTCAGGGCTTCTCAGAGGTAGTAGGCCTTTTTTTGCAGGTAAGACTTGGCACTGCTGGTGTTGTATGCTGCCCTCAGGGCTTCACATACGTAGTAGGCCTCTGTTTGCAGGTAAGACTTGGCACTGCTGGTGTTGTATGCTGCTCTTAGGGCTTCAGAGAGGTAGTAGGCCTCTGTTTGCAGGTAAGACTTGCCACTGCTGGTGTTGTATGCTGCCCTCAGGGCTTCACATAGGTAGTAGGCCTCTGTTTGCAGGTAAGACTTGGCACTGCTGGTGTTGTATGCTGCCCTCAGGGCTTCAGAGAAGTAGTAGGCCTCTGTTTGCAGGTAAGACTTGGCACTGCTGGTGTTGTATGCTGCTCTTAGGGCTTCAGAGAGGTAGTAGGCCTCTGTTTGCAGGTAAGACTTGCCACTGCTGGTGTTGTATGCTGCCCTCAGGGCTTCACATAGGTAGTAGGCCTCTGTTTGCAGGTAAGACTTGGCACTGCTGGTGTTGTATGCTGCCCTCAGGGCTTCAGAGAAGTAGTAGGCCTCTGTTTGCAGATAAGACTTGGCACTGCTGGTGTTGTATGCTGCTCTCATGGCTTCACAGAGGTAGTAGGCCTCTGTTTGCAGGTAAGGCTTGGCACTGCTGGTGTTGTATGCTGCCCTCAGGGCTTCAGAGAGGTAGTAGGCCTCTGTTTGCAGGTAAGACTTGGCACTGCTGGTGTTGTATGCTGCTCTCATGGCTTCTCAGAGGTAGTAGGCCTCTTTTTGCAGGTAAGACTTGGCACTGCTGGTGTTGTATGCTGCCCTCAGGGCTTCACATAGGTAGTAGGCCTCTGTTTGCAGGTAAGACTTGGCACTGCTGGTGTTGTATGCTGCTCTCATGGCTTCACAGAGGTAGTAGGCCTCTGTTTGCAGGTAAGACTTGGCACTGCTGGTGTTGTATGCTGCTCTCATGGCTTCTCAGAGGTAGTAGGCCTCTTTTTGCAGGTAAGACTTGGCCCTGCTGGTGTTGTATGCTGCCCTCAGGGCTTCACATAGGTAGTATGCCTCTGTTTGCAGGTAAGGCTTGGCACTGCTGGTGTTGTATGCTGCCTTTAGGGCTTCACATAGGTAGTAGGCCTCTGTTTGCAGGTAAGACTTGGCACTTCTGGTGTTGTATGCTGCCCTCAGGGCTTCACAGAGGTAGTAGGCCTCTGTTTGCAGGTAAGACTTTACACTGCTGGTGTTGTATGCTGCCCTCAGGGCTTCACATAGGTAGTAGGCCTCTGTTTGCAGGTAAGACTTGGCACTGCTGGTGTTGTATGCTGCCCTCAGGGTTTCTCAGAGGTAGTAGGCTTCTGTTTCCAGTTAAACTTGGCACTGCTGGTGTTGTATGATGCTCTTAGGCTTCACAGAGGTAGTAGGCCACTGTTTGTAGGTAAGGCTTGGCACTTCTGGTGTTGTATGCTGCCCTCAGGGCTTCACCGAGGTAGTAGGCCTCTGTTTGCAGGTAAGACTTGGCACTGCAGGTTTTGTATGCTGCCCTCAGGGCTTCACAGAGGTAGTAGGCCTCTGGTTGCAGGTATGACTTGGCACTGCTGGTGTATGCTGCTCTCAGGGATTCATAGAGGTGGTAGGCCTCTGTTTGCAGGTATGACTTGGCATTGCTGGTGTATGCTGCTCTCAGGGCTTCATAGAGGTAGTAGGCCTCTGTTTGCAGGTAAGACTTGGCACTGCAAGAGTGTCCCTAAAAAAATAAATTTTTAAATAACTTTTTTGGGGTATTATATTTACTTTTTATTATTAGCAGTAGGTTTTGACCTTTTCAGTTATCCTTTAACCATTGATCATTGTCTTTCTTTTCCTATGTTTCCTTTCGGTTTTTACCTTTATACCCCCCTAATCTTACATTGTGCAAAAGAAAGGAAGCCATATGCGCTCTGTCTCCCACTATGGACCCCATTGATAGTGGGTGTGTAAACTCTAAGGGATAATTGATTGTCTGGCACACACAGCCTGGGGTGTGGAGTTGCCACCTTCCAATGATGTGAGAATTAGCAGGGTGGTGATAGAAGCGCTCATATAGCCAATTTATTATTTCATTTTGACAGCAGTCCTTAGGCTTTATTTGATTGAATAACATTATTAAACATTTGGTAATAATCACTGCTTTATAAATTAGGGACTTAAAGGGACACAAGAAAAATTCAAAGTATGACATATAACAAAACTATAAGTTGTAACACGTAGTCAGTAAGGAAGAGAATTTGGAGAGGTGCAGGGAGGTCTGGGGGAGGTTCAGGGAGCATTGGAGAACGTGCTGAGAGGGGTGCAGGGGAATCTGGGCATGTGGATAAAAAATTAAGTATTTTATATATTTATATATATATATATATTATACTATATGCATATACACACATGTATCTATATATATATATATATATATATATATATATATATATATACACTAGGAAATTGCCGGTCAGAAATGTGCAAAAATTGTAAGGCTGGCAATGCTGTTTGCGACACAATGTGAGGCTTTTAGTCGTCTGAGCACCTGCGTTGGTTTTATTTTCAAAGTCCTGTGTGCCTGGCGTTCTTAGTGTGTTACTGTTTTGGCCATCGTGTATTTTGTAAGTCCCACGTTGTTCGTGTGTGTTACTGTCTTCGGCCTTGTGTATTTTCTAAGTTCTGCGTGCCTGGCATTGCAGAGCCTTGTTTGCATCCTGTTTCAGAATGTTTAAATTTTTCCCTCGTTTAGCCGTTTTTCGTTTGACAAAAAACACAAAATATGGCTCCAATTAGTTTGCTACTTCACTCCCAGGCTTCCTGGCTCTCCCCCTGTGCTGTGTGTGAGTGTGTTATTTTTTTTATTCATATTATTTTGGTTGTTTTTCTGTGTTTTCAAGTTACGCGTTTGAACCAACTGCATGCCTCAACTCCCCGCCTCGCTGGGTTTAATCAATTGGATTAGGTGTTTTTTCTTCCCTTTTCCTTTTCCTTTTTTTTGATGACTTATAACACAACACCCACCAATTGATGAAGGTGTCAGTAATAGATATATTAACTGCATTGTAGTCATCTTCCCCAGATTTAACAGTTGATCTTCATGGATTTTCATATTAGCAGCCTTTCAACAAAGCTGAATAGAGATGTTATCTACATACACTTCCTATTCTTCTAATCCTGTCACGACAATGTTCAGAACAAAAGCAAATGTCTGCCTTTGTTAAAACAAAATTGTAAACAATTGATCAAAATTTCAAGTTGTATTTACATTGTATTTAAACCTCACTATAGGTGCTCTTCATGGTGTAAAAGAGCGTAATATTGTATGTTAAAATATCAATTTTTCTAATTACACTAATAATAGCAAAAACATCTAAATGTTTAAAAAACACTGTCTGTCCTGCCTACTGGCAGCTTCATGATTAATAACAGACAGCCGCACACGGCGAGGACACTGATTGGTAGCAGTTTTCCCTGAACTCAGGAATGCATTCAAAAGTAAACCCACAACTGACCTTTTTAGGTTATTCCAGCTTTCCATGCTCTGCACATATTGATTTGTTGAGGGGTAACTGATTTTATTATTTTCCTTACTACACGGAGCTGTAGCGTGTGTCTGATAGTGGGCAGTCAGTGACTAATGTAAACACAGACTTTATTAAATTCACAGTGAAAAATGCATGTATTTTAGCATGCTTTTAGGAGATCTTTACAATGATCGTACTGAGGTAAGTGACCCTTAAAAACATTATGCACTTTATCAAGTCACACTCTTCATAAAAACAGACTCCAAATATGAGCCTTTAACTTCCATAACATTGCAAAAATATATGGAACTGAATAGAGATCTGCACAAAAGTATCTTCACAGTGACTAATCCCGCTTGGAAGAAAAACAAATGGCTATCCATTTAACAAAAACACATTAAATTAATAAACAATTAAGTGCTGTATTTAACGTTCTAAAACGTTCTAAAAAATTCCCATTATCAAGTCAAGTTCTTTAAAAGAGAAAACGTCAGAAACTTCAGAGCTATTGAAGATACATAAATATAAATAACGTATGAATAGAGAGGAGGTACAGCACTTTAGTACATCTGGCCCGTTCTTTTTAATAGAGTGGATCCGACAATTTTCCATCCAGCTTCTCGTAATGTTTTGTCTACTCCAATACCCACACCTACTATTATTATTTCTGGCAGGTATAACAAACATAATAGCATTTGTACATTTACTCACGTGTATCAGATTGTTCCAAAAACCTGTCACATAATTACATACAACAACGCTTATACAGCAGCCAGGGCTGACAACAACAGTACAGTGAAAACTTAATTAGGCAGGAAAAAGACATAAAGATAATTTTATTTAGAAACAATAAATGTTGATAGCTCTGCTATCCCTGAAAGCATCCATGATATGTTGGTGATGGTTGTGTGAGAGGGGTGTTTACATTTGTGCAGGAGCAGGACTCACAGGCTGCCTGCTTCTGAGTATGTTCAAATGTGTACACAGATGTACTATTTATCTACTGTAATATTGTACAGTGGAGGTCTTCTATCACTCTTTTGCCCACCATATATTAAATGATTGTTGTGGTGAACTACCTACTCATAAGGTTCACAACACAAGCTGGGATCCCGCTCCATGCTGATGCCAGTAAGCTTGAAATAGCTGTACGTGGATAGGATTCCCACCTTGTGTATAATCCAATCTTGGCTTTGCATAAAAGCTGTGTAATACAGCAGGCATAAGCTTAAAGGAAGCCATGTCTAAAATGGGCTATGGATTGAAGAGTGAGGCATTTGTTGGCACAATTGCATGTCCCTGCTTGGCTTCCGTGAGTGCAGTGTAATAGCTGTTTTTCTCAGAATTTTTTTAAAACTTGTTTTAGACATTCAAATGTAAACATAGATGTACTATTTATTTATTTACTCTATCTCTATATATATATAGAGTTCTGCTCAAAAGTTTGCATACCCTGGCAGAAATTGTGAAATTCTCGCATTTTTTTGAAAATAAGACAGATCATGCAAAAAAAAAAGTATTGATCATATGAAGCCATTTATTATCACATAGTTGTTTGGCTCCTTTTTAAGTCATAATGATAACAGAAATCACCCCCAAATGGCGCTGATCAAAAGTTTACATACTCTTGAATGTTTGGCCTTGTTACAGACACACAAGGTGACACACAAAGGTTAAAATAGCAATTAAAGGTTAATATCCCACACCTGTGGCTTTTTAAATTGCAATTAGTGTCTATTTATAAATAGTCAATGAGTTTATTAGCTCTCACGTGGATGCACTGAGCAGGCTAGATACTGAGCCATGGGGAGCAGAAAAGAACTGTCAAAAGTCTTGTGTAACAAGGTAATGCAATGTCATAGAGATGGAAAAGGATATAAAAATATATCCAAAGCCTTGAAAATCCCAGTCAGAAGTGGAAAATTTGGGGATCTCTTGATACCAAGCCAAGGTCAGATAGACCAAGAAAGATTTCAGCCACAACTACCAGAAGAATTGTTCAGAATACAAAGAAAAACCCACAGGTGACCTCAGGAGAAATACAGGCTGCTCTGGAAAAAGACGGTGTGGTTGTTTCAAGGAGCACAATACGACGATACTTGAACAAAAATGAGCTGCATGGTCAAGGTGCCAGAAAGAAGCCTTTACTGCACCAATACCACAAAAAAGCCCGCTTACAATATGATCTTGACACGCCTCACAGCTTCTGGCACACTGTAATTTGGAGTGACGGGGCCAAAATTGAGCTTTAAGGTCACAACCATAAGCACTATAAGCCTCATTCAATTGCTACTTTTTTCAGCTCCAAGTTCATAAATGCAAAATGAAGGCAACTTCCCTATTCAATTGCCTTCATTTTGCCACCACGGATCGCGTTTTGAGTGAAGGCCCTGCGAAAATGGCTGACCTGCAAATCAGAGCTTACACCACTCTGAAGCCTTTGATGTTCCACTTTCGCAGGCCAATTTACGCGAATCCCTATTCAATTGCCCGATCCCTCCCACTCTGAAAAAGTATCCCAGTTTTCAAAGTCAAATGCAGGACAAAGTCCTGCTTGTGCTCAGGAGGACTCACAAGGGCTTTAGAAGCCCTTAGGTATATGACCCCAGTGCACCTAATACCCCCCACACTCCTACATTAGACCCCAATGATGGGTCCCCACATTAACCCCTTGCTGGGGGTCCGCATCGGCTAGGCCCTTGAAGAACCTGGCGCTCTAGAAAAAAAAAAAAATAACGGAGCTCTTCGACGGTAATGAGGCTTCTAGCGTTGCTTCCTGTAAAAAAATCAGAATGGTGCCTTCTGATCGAAATAGCTGTCAATCGAATTTCAGCCAATCAGAAGGCGCCAAGGTGTGAGACAATCAGAATGGGATACATCCCTATATCTCATTCTGATTGGCCGATGGACCTGTCAATCTTTTTAAAATGAATCAGAAGGCATTATTGCCTTCAGCCAATTAAAACGTGATACCCATCCGCGGGGTGATTGGCTGAAGGCACCTGCGCCCTCTGATTGGCTGCAGTATGATTGACAGTGACAACAGCCAATCAGAAGGTGCAGATACCTTCAGCCTCCTGAGGCGCAATTCAGATTTTTTTACCGGACGCAACGCTAGAAGCCTCATTAGCGTCAGGGAGCTCCTGCATTTTTTTTTTTTCTAGAGCACCGCATTCTTCAAGGGCCCAGCTGAGGCAGACTTCCAGGAGGAGGGGACATCGTGCTGAGGTAAGTTTAATGTATAGTATGTTAATTGTTGTTTGTAGGTGTATTTGTGACTAATGTAATGTTTATTTATATCCAGGGGCCGAGCAGGAGAAGACAATAATAAGGACGGGGACATGCTGGAAAGGTAAGTTGAATTTTTAGAATATTTAGAATGTTTGTTTATTTATTCTATGTAGTGTTGCATTTTGTACTAATTTGATGTTTATTTTTTTCCTAGGGTGAGACCTGCAACATGAAATCCATAATCATTGAAGGTAAGGGACATCTAGGCAAGGTAAGTGGTCTTATTTATTCTAGTTTAGGTTCGATTTGGGGTTTTTAATGTATGTAGATAGGGTGTAATGTATTTTAGATAGGGGTTGTTGTATTGTACATAGGGTATTTTAGATAGGGGTTGTTGTATTGTAGATAGCTTTTAATGTATTTTAGATAGGGTTTAATGAATTTTAGATAGGGGTTAATGTATGTAGATAGGGTTAAATAGTATGTAGATAGGGGTATATTTGAACTGTATTTATTGTGTATATTACTGTATTAAATGTTTATGTATTGTTATGTAATGTATATATGTGTATGTATTTGCTTTTCAGGTCCGTAATTCTTTTTTTATTTTCTGTAGTGTGGTGGGGGGTTGTAATTCTTTGCTATTTTTTTGTAACTGTGACTTAGGTTTTTTCATTTTTTGTAATTGGTGGGATGGAGGTTAATAGGGGGTTAGGTAGGTAGTGTAGGTGTTAATAGGTTAGGGTAGAGGGGGGTTAGTTTAGATTTAGTGGTTTATAAGAGATGGGGTAAAATAGGCCCAGTTAGGGTTAAATAGGCCTATATAGTATTATTGGGTCAAGTTAGGGTTAAATAGGCCCAGTTAGGGTAAATAGGACTAATTGGGGTAATTGGGACCAGTTAGGGTTAAATAGGTAGAGTTAGGGTTAGATAGGCATAGGGTTAAGTTAATGGTGTATAGTTTGGGTTAATAGTGTAGTGCTTAGACTTTGTGTCATGAGGGTCCAGGATGACCCTCATGGCAATTATAGTGTTATTTTAGGGGTCAATTAGTGTCCTATAGACCCCCTATTAAACTGATGATGTTAAATTGAGGCTTATTGGGATCTGTATTGACCCCCATCAGTGGTAGGGTTGATTAGGGGCTTATGGTGGTCTGTATAGTGATAGGGTTCATTTTTATTTAGCGCTGGTGCTTTAAGGACCTTTACACTCTTTTAAGGATCTGCAAGGCAGGAAATTAGAATTTTGAATGCAGTGGGGCTACTTATAATACCCCCGCTACAGGGCCGGCAGGGAATGTAAACTTTTTAAATGCATTGGGGGGGCACATGGGGTTAATGTGGGGACCGTGCGGGAGTCCCGTGTTGGGGACCCTTGCATCATGTGTGGGGTCCCCGCATCATTGGGGTTCATGTGGGGACCCTGCAGGGATCCGATCGGCACCCCTGCAGCAGGGTTACATATTGGAAGGCTGTAAAAACACTCACAGCTTTGAGAACCGTCAATCTTGCGGTCTCAACTCCCATTGGCTGACAGTGAGCAGAAGCTGCGACCTTACACTCGCAAGCAGAGCTCTGCCTACGTGGGAAACCTAGGTTTCCGAAATCGGATGTCGGACAGCGTGACTCGCCCTTGGCTAATTGAATAGCCTCAGAAACGCAGGAGAAAAGCAGCTCGCAGCTCACTCAGACATCGAACCCTCTGCGAGTGAGCTGCGAGCTGGCAATTGAATGAGGCTGTATGTTTGGAGTGGGGTCAAAAAGGCCTATAGTAAAAAGAATACCATCCCCACTGAGAATCATGGTGGTAGCTCACTGATGTTATGGGGGGGGGGGGTGCTCTAAAGGCACAGGGAATCTTGTGAAAATTGATGGCAAGATGAATGCAACATGTTATCAGAAAATACTGTCACACAATTTGCATTCTTCTGTACGAAGACTGCGCATGGGATGCTCTTGGACTTTCCAGCATGACAATGACCATAAGCACAAGGCCAAGTTGACCCTCCAGTGGTTACAGCAACAAAAGGTGTAGGTTGTGGAGGTGCAGATACCTTCAGCCTCCTGAGGCGCAATTGTGGAGTGGCCATCACAGTCTTCTGACCTTAACATCATCAAGCCACGCTGGGGAGATCTGAAACATGCGGTTCATGCAAGACGACCAAAGACTTTACATGACCTGGAGGCATTTTGTCAAAACAAATGGGCAGCTAAACCACCTGCAATAATTAGGGGCCTCATAGACAACTATTACAAAAGACTGCACTTTCTGTTTCTCCACATCCAGCAATTTGTTTCCACAGATGTTTCCAGGAACCAATATCAACGGATTAACGGATTAATCAGGCATCGTGGTGGTTGGCTTAACTCCCAGCGTGCACTCCTGCTCACGCGCATTTGGAAATTAAATATGGAAAACAAAGTACTATTTATCTATTTCTACATTCTACTTGTTTTTATAACCGAAATACAATTAAGAAACCATGGGTTTTACTTTATTTTTCTCAACACATATTCAAAGAACTACACTTGAAAACAGATAATATATATTTAGAACGTAAATTAATTATTACAGTTATGTTGCAGTGTCATCTACCATCTTGTTTTGTTGCGATCCAACTTCATGAGGTGCAGAGGCTTGGGAACTGGGAGGGGGGGGGGGGGGACACAAATTTACCCCAGATTAAATGAATAGGAGACACAAAAAATAGCAAAATTAAACGTAATAATACATTACCATACATTACCAGTTTTGGCCACTAGAGGGCTATGGAGCAGTTTGTCTTTCCCATGAAAGCTGTGACCCATGATTTATCATATATATATATATATATATATATATATAAATATAAATTGGCATATAAACATACATTCCTGTCCTGTTAGTAGAGTTGAATTATCTCCCCTAGATTTTTTGGGGCTCCTACGCCCATGATGAGGTTAGAGGAGACTTTAAATATACATGAAGTTTCTGTATGCACAATGATGGATGAAAAAATTTAATGAGGGACTATTATACATGCACGTCAGTAATTATTTTGTATTATATATCAATGCTGATGACAATTTGTAATGATACAATGTAACATAAATGTTTTAAAAAAAATATGCAACTGAATTGTTTGCTTTAGAAGATCTAAAATGGGAAATGTTTAGGAATGTTATACAATTTCGTAAAGAATCAATATAAATAATGAGAAATACAATTAAGGAAATGTATATTTTACTGGTATATATGAAACAAGTACCACATAAATAGTATTAAACATTAACCAATTTTCCTTAACGCACACATATTATCCACAATATTTATCCATTGCATGCTTCCAACCTAATAAATTATAACAGGAGCTGCTCTGTGATTAATTCCTCCCAGAGAAATTCCATCTGTCGATATACAATGAATAAGTCGCATATCAAATATATAAAACACCTGCTGGTCAGATTTAGCCGGCAGATGGCCGGACAGAACTCTTTGAGTCCTCGGATTTCCTAATGATGATCATATGCCAGTCCAGTATTAGATATTCTGAGCATCCAGCACGTTCAGGAGCAGCTATCAGTCTGCACTGGAGAGACTTAATCCCAGGTCTTTTTAGGTCTATGTGTCAATTCATGGACATGTCACCAACGTCCTGACAGCTGCACAGTAAAGAAGGATATTTAATTCTTTAAGTGTTAAAGTTTCAATTCATATGATCTTATACCAGCAGACACTATATATATATACTAGCGTATTGCCCGTCAAAAAGTGACGGCAATGAAATTGTAAGTGAGCTAATGGTGTTTGGTGTATTTAATGTGGCTGATTTAGCGTCCTTCGTTTTCTATTTCGTGCGACTTTTTCGGGAATATCCGTAGGTGTTTGGTGGTGTTTTGCGTGTTTATGGTAGTGTTTTGCGTGTTTAGGGACCTTAAGCCTTGTTTCGTTTTGTTCGGCTGCTATTTTTTCTCTTGCTTAGGTGATTTTCGGGTCTCTGAACTTCGAAATTTGTGCTTAAATGGAGGTGTAACTTCACTTGCAGAGGTCCTCGGTGCCCCCCCCTTGCTGTGAGTAACCTTTTTATGTGTTTGTTGTTTGTATTTATTGTGTTTGTAATGTTTTAGGGGTACCGCGAGTTGCGTCCTTGTTTTGTAATCTCGTAGGTGTTTATTGGCAAATACGTAGGTGTTTGGTGGTGTTTTGCGTCTTTAGACTGCTGTAGCCTCGTTTTCGTTTTTTTCGGCGGCCATTTTTTTCTCTTGCTTAGAGAATTTTTTTGTGTCTAAACTCTTTTAATTTGAGTTAAATTGAGGTGTAACTTTAGTTTTCGAGGTGATGGATGCTCCCTCTTCCTGTAAGTAAGCTTTTATGTATTTGTTGTGTGTATTTGTTGTATTTTTCATGTTTTCATGTGCGCGTGTTGCGGCCGATTTTTGCGAGTTAGTAATGGGTCGTAACGTGTCTTGTATTTTCCTTGCGTAACTGTGTAAATTTTGCGAGGGTCGCATTTGCTGGCAAGGAGCGCCTTCAAGGCTTCTTGCCAGCAACTGCGGCCCTCGCTTTGCGAGCCCTCAAGCGTTAGCAACAGCTCGCATGCTCACAACTATATATGTGATATATATATATACTAGTAACTTGCCCATCATAATTGACAGTGTCATATTTTATGTTTAATTGCCTGTGCTGCCTCTGTCTCTCTCTCTGTGTGCCCTCTCCCTCTCTCTGTGCGCCCTCTCCCTATCTCTGTACGCCCTTTTCTTCTCCTGATCTTTTGCAGAAATGTGTGCAATAAGTAAGCTTACACATCATATAGACAGGCGGTAATACTGTACTTTTTCCAAGAATATCTTTGCTCTTTGGGCCCTGCATTGTTTACTTTTCTGAGATAATAAACCACACTCAAGAGCTAGGGTTCAGTCTCTGTCCTTAGTGAAACCCTAACTCTCTCTCTCTCTCTCTCTCTCTGTCTCTTTCCTTCTTTCTCTCATGTATTCCCTCTCAACCATGGAACACAAAAATTCAAAAACATGTATGAACTCACACTTATATACTTATTGTCATGCCTGTAACATGCCAAGGTACAAGTATTGTGCAAATGAAAAGTTATCTGTTGTTTGGGGGGAATACTATCCATCTTTTAGAAGTAACTTAGATATATCTATACTGTTTAAACAAGGTTTTATTATTTATTCTTATATATAAGTTTTGTGCTATATAGGTGTGTTTAGAAACTTGTTTGTAGAGACAGAAAGAGAAAGACACCTTTTTCAATTGCAATAATACTTCTTTTTATCATGAATTCACTCTCAATACCATAGACTTAAAATATTAAATTATTTTATTCTCAACATATTTTAAAATTGAAAAACACAACGCTTAAAAAGATAAAAATTAGTAAAAAAATATTCTGTAATTTCACTCTAAAGATTGTAATTAAATGTATAAATTTTCATCTATTATACTAGAAAAAATATTGATAATACTTGAAATTTGTTGAATAATATCTCCTTTTATTGTCTATTAATATACTAAGAAATAATTATACCATTATAGAGAAGTTGGGTATCAAAGTGCCTTGCTTTCAAAAGTACATAAAGTAAATATATCCAATATGATACCTTTTTAAGTGAATTTAGACTAACTAAACTATAATTAGGGTCAGTCCCTGAACTATCTGTAGTGATAGGACTGGGGACCCTCCAATTCTCCCTTAACTAGAAGTGCTGTTAACTACACTGAACTGTGCAAATTGGTATGTAATGTGGTGGTAATGGGGGCCTATCACTTACCCCTTAGACTAAACTGTTCTATTGTCAACATATATCTGAATTACCTACACTATTTATATAATTTTCCTGACCCAATCTAACTCTCTAATGGGAGCCTGAATTTCCCATATATTTTCAATTGCAACATTTGGTGAGATTGTACCTTGTTAAATGACATTTAAATATACATTTTCATCATTGAAACTATATATATAACCAGAATTAAACATAGTATTCTTGTTGTGATCTTATGCAGACGATAAAAGTGTAATTGCAGTCACTGGGGCATAAGGGAGTCCTTATCTTTAGTGTGGTGATCCTGGTGTTAGAGACACCAGTCTCAATACTGCAGACGCCGGTCTCCGAAATCCGCAGTGCTCTACTTCCTGGTTCGAGTTGATGATGTCATCAGAGGTGGACTACAATGAAGACGGTGGGTGACGTGCACGTTTCGCTGTCGCTTCCTTGTGGGCCCAGTAATAGTTTTAGTGATTAATATTCTATAACTGGTTCACATAATTAATGTGTGGGTTTCGTTATTGATGCTGGAATCCTGATTGCTAGAGTAAGTTATTTTCAGAACTTAAAAAGATCTTTATGCTATACAAGATCACAGACATCTCTCAGTCTCACCCAAGGGCTGAAAATTCTATTCAAGCACTGGCCTCACATATGCACTCAAGCACATACATGTGTCACCTATGCACACACTCTGTATACACACACAGATGCACACTTTTGTACACTCTCCAGTGCATATCCACACACTCTCTCAAACAGAAGCACACATTTTCTGCCTGTTTGTGTACTATATTCTGTGACTGTGAGTGAATGTGTTTTTGAGATCCTCAAAACGGGTCAGTATCATGAGCAGTTTGTTGGAAGGTGGTTGAACACAGAAGCATGCGTCTTGTCTGTTAACTAGATTATCTACTACCATACTCCTGCATTAAGAGTCTAACAGTCACTATACTCTGTTCTCTGGGCAATATATAAATCAAAGGCTTGCTGTTAATACTTGAACTGGCTATTAATACCTTTTGTGTGGCACTGGCCTGATCAAACTGAAAAGAATGATTCAGCCCCAAAACACCAAGCAATTCTCATCACAGCTTACCCCACTCTTACCGGCCTGCGATAATCAGATCATGTAAGCAAGGATATATAAGTATCTGATACATTATGTTTTCGCTACCCTGACAAAGTTAGATGTACCTGATGAAACGTGTTGGTGTTCCCTAAATAAAACAGAAAATCTTGGAAGTGGGTTTTATATTTACATTTTTAATATATTTGAGTTTAATTCACCATTGGAGCTTCAGCTCTTTCTTTTGTGTCTGTTTTATAGACACTTCCAGAGTTTATATTCATTATATCTGTGAAGGGATTGTAGCAAAAAGACGGAGGTTAACGAATAAAAAGATATTTATTTCATCTACTTGTTCAGTTTCTCCCTTCTATTTTATATTAATACTAGAATATTGCCCGTCAAAAAATGATGGCAATGAAATTGTAAGTGAGCTAATGCCGTTTGGTGTATGGTAATTAAATAAATAATACATTAATAAAGTAATATACTTTACCTATTTTGAAGTAATATATGGAGGAAGCATTGTGTTGAAGAGCTGGCAATGTGTTTTGATGTTGCAGCAGCATACAATCTGTGTTTTCAGTGCTGTGGAGCTGCTGTGTAAGTGTCATGAATGTGTGCAGTGTAATAGTGTGCGTGCGCGAGGCAAATTCGTTAGGGTAGCTGTGTACTTCCGGATTGTATAAGTTATTGTTCTAAAATGGCGGCTAATGTGTGGTATGTGTCTGTGGCTGATTTAGCGTCCTTGGTTCAGATGTCGTCCGACTTTTTCGGAATATCCGTAGCTGTTTGGTGGTGTTTTGCGTGTTTAGGGTCCTTTAGCCTCATTTTCGTTTTGTTCGGCGGCCATTTTTTCTCTCGCTTAGGTGTTTTTCGAGAGTCTAAACTCCGAAATTTTGAGTTAAATTGAGGTGTAACTTTACTTGCAGAGGTCCTGGGTGCCTCCCCTTGCTGTGGGTAACCTTTTTATGTGTTTGTTGTGTGTATTTATTGTGTTTGTAATGTTTTTGGGGTCGTGCGGGTTGCATCCTTGTTTTCGAATCTCGTACGTCTTTTTCGGCAATTCCGTAGGTGTTTGGTGGTGTTTTGCGTCTTTAGAGTGCTGTAGCCTCATTTTCGTTTGTTTCTGCGCCCATTTTTTCTCTTGCTTAGGGGATTTTTGAGTGTCTAAACTCTTTTATTTGGAGTTAAATTGAGGTGTAACTTCAGTTTTCGAGGTCCTGGGTGCCCCCCCTTGCTGTAGGTAAGCTTTTTATGTATTTGTTGTGTGTATAAATTGTGTTTTTGCTGTTTTCATGTGTGCGGGTTTCGGACGCAAATGCATTTTCCTTCCCCTTTACTTTTTCTAGAGAACAGGCGCTGGTGTTGTCTATGTATATATAATTCTTCTTTGTATTTAAATCCAGAATGAGGAAACAGCATCTGCAAAAACAATTAATGTAGCTGTACTTGGTGTTTTAATTCAATAAGTATTAGCCCTAAGTGATTGCACCTTAATACCTGTCCTGTGACTTACACTCTCACAGGTGTCTGCGCCTCCACAAATGCTGATATTATCAAATATCTGGGCGTGTGATAGACATATCTAAATATGATCTAAAATGCACACGTTGCTTGCGTTCGTTACAGAACTTCAGGCGGTTTGAAATTATAACCGCTATTAATATTTTTTTTTTAATTCTTATAAATAGTTACATCAGGCTGGGTGCTCTTGAACCCCCTCGGGCAAGTCTGTAATGTGAGGAGGGTGTTGCCTCACTTTTCACAGGATACACCACGTCCTCTGGCCCTGCTGGCTTCTCATCATAAGTGATTAAGGGAGGATTGACACAGACGCCAAATTTAGATGAGTAACAGCATTTATTAAGTCCGCACAAGCACAAACCGAAATGTATAAACACTAAGATGCACATATCACAATTTCATTTATAAATGTAGAATACTGGAATATGAAGTTGAAATTTCCAGCAACACGTATCTAAAACAGGAGTATAGCAGTATACAGGGATACTTTTATATTACTTAAAGTGTCAGAGCGCAGCTTCCAAATATGGTCTAATTTAAAACTATAAGTAATAATAGTGTAGCAATTTATTTTTTATTTTTTTAAAAACGGCATTTTCCTGCACTAAACTTACATTGAAGTTTGCATTTTTTTACCTGCCCACCCAATAAATACTCTTGCTGATGACAGATCATAGCCAATAATTGCTTATTACTGGGGGGATACAGCTTATTGTATACACAGGCCATACAATAGCTTATACACCCATGCATTCTCTGTAAGTCATATGCAAAACAAAGGACTGGGCATGCTCAAGAAAGTAGTTTATTTAAAAAGCCCTGTTACTCGCTGTGTGGAAGACTCCTCGTGATGGGAACCAGATGGCTTAGACACTGGGGCTTAGGCATAAGTCTGCAAGTTTCTATCCTAAGTACTTTGGGAATTCACCATGGACATTGGATTCCTAGCTCAAAGACAGGGCCCTCCTTGCTTTGCTATATGTTCATTTGTATTTATCTTTGTCTGAACTTAATTTATGTACAGCGCTATGGAGTATGTTGGCACGTTATAAATTAAATATAATAATAATAATTGTATGGCAGGGGGTCTCTTGGTCTATGCTGTTGTAGCCAGTGACAATGTAAACAGCAGTGGCCACCATTCTGTCTTGTTTCTCTCCTCAACCAATGACTTAACTTTTCAATTACTGATTTTATTGCTAATTAGTTATTATATAATTATATAACTAATTCCAAACCTACAATGCCCAAAATAGCTATATTGCTTCTTGGTGTCCACACATTTTCATTCTTCTCAAAGTGAAATTATTTTACACTAAAAACAATGCAGGCATACCCCAGAGAGAAATCAGCAGCTATTGGAAATCAGTCCATCCTTGGTGGGTGAATCAGAAAGTTTGATTGATTGGTAAAAACTGCAATGTAAATGTACTGCAAGAGAAAGTAATTTCAATATATTCAATATTTAAATTAATAAATAATTTGTTATTATCTATAGTATGATATCCCTTTAATGTTGCAGTAAAATCTTATAAATGTAATGTTGTGCAAATATATGATGGATGTGTGTTTATAGAATGTGAGTCCCTGATATCACATGTTTGAGCAAACAGGATTTGGTCAGGTTATATATACACACAAACAAGAAAATAAGGTATTTTTTTACAATAATTTATGCAGGAACTTCATACAAACACTTTATTGGTTAGCAACTGTTAATATTATTTACTTATCAGATTGTCTGCAACATTCTAAGTTGAAACTTTGGTCTAGATTCACTAAGCTTCCCAACGGCTTAGATGATGCAGTGATGCTTGTTTTTACTAGTATTTTAACATTAAAGTGTCTCCTTAACTGCTCTGCAATCCCCTAAACTGTCAATTTCAAATGTAATTTTTAAAAGTTACATGAATTTATTTTATTTATTGATAGTATTGCTAATAAGTTAATTAAACTACCTCTCATAGAGTGTTATATAAAGAATAGTTAAGTAAGTCTGGATAAGAAAAACATTGTTAAACTTCTACTATGTATTTAAACAAGGCTGTATGAGCTTCAATTCTCTCTGCCCCCTTGAATGAAGTATTGGGATTGTTGTAGAGCAGCCCAAGGGGAAGTGCTACATTTCAATTGGCATACTACATGTATGAAAGTGGGACAGTGTATGTACATGGCTAGCAGTTCAGGGTAAACTGCCCCTGCTACTTGAGGGCCAAATGGGATAGTGGTGATGTAGAGGAGGAGAAGAAGGAGAGAGGTTATGGCTTGTAAAATTGATTCTTATAGTCCCAGGCTATACTTTGATTTTTATAGGCACAGGCTGCACTTTGGTTCTTGTAGACAAAGGCTGCACAATGATTCTTATAGACACAGGCAGCAGTTTGATTCTTGCAGACACCAACAGTTCTTGTGCTCTTGTAGGCACTAACTATACTATGCCACATCACTTCTTGAAAGAAAGGATGCGCGGTGGCGCAGGCACGTTGACTTCTGGACCAACTTTGTCAGTTAGATGTGTTGAGTACCAAGCAAATGAGTTCCAAGCCAATTTTTTGTCAGGCAGACACGTTGAGTATTGGAATTGTTGAGTTCCGAACAGGTTGAGAACTAATGTACCACTGTAATTGTGTACATGTATATTTGACTTGTATTATAATAGAAATATTGCGCAAATGCATTTTCAATACTTGCTCAGTGGTTTCTATTCGAAATGAAAAATCAGGTAAAATGTATTTAACTTTCTGTTTCTGTTACAAATTAATATACATGAACTTTAATCATTTATTATACATTTGAGAAAGCTTTGTTTTATAATACAAATACTAATATATAGGTACTCTGAAATTGATGAATTGGGAGAGTGATTAGAATAGGGGATAAACAAATACGTTTCACATACGTTTTCTGTGTTGTTTTAGTACAATATGTCTTTATTACTTACCTTTAGATCTTCTGTAATGCCATTTTAGAAAATGTGGC
Source organism: Discoglossus pictus (assembly GCA_027410445.1). Classification (NCBI taxonomy): domain Eukaryota; kingdom Metazoa; phylum Chordata; class Amphibia; order Anura; family Alytidae; genus Discoglossus; species Discoglossus pictus. Next base: position 32,518,457 of record CM050169.1, read on the forward strand.
ACTTACATGGGACATAATATGTTATTATCAATAGTTTTTAATTATATCATGGTATGCTTTAAATCTATTGGTAATAACATGAAATTGCTTAATGGAATGTTATTAAAAAATTATTTTTTTACAATAAACCTACACTAACATTTGCAAAATTTTCTGTGAATCAGCCTTTTTATTTACCCACCAAACATTGGCTGATAGCTCTCTTTAACAGGGTGAATGTTGCCAGTAATTGCTAATTAATCTCTGTGGCGCTTAATGTAAAGTTTTCAAAGTAAAGCCTTGTGAAACTTAAATATCAATTGTTTTATATATATATATATATATATATATATATATATATATATATATATATATTTATTTATTTATATATATATATATATATATATATATATATATATAATTAAAAAAGTATGTATCTTATTCATGATGGTTTAACATTAACTCAGGTTGCTCTTTTCCAATCTCACAAAATTTCAATTGAAAACAAAAAATATATATATACTATACAACCTCAGTTAATTTGATAGAGGACAGATATGTGTATGAAATATTAAATAATCCCTCATGTTAAGACCATTTAACATCTGTGTCTGCCACATTCAATTGAGGTTTCGTGAGATCCGGTAGCCCGTAAGTGAGGTCGCAAGCTAATTTGCTATTCAATTGGCTCCGATCGGCTACTGAGTTATGGCCTTGAAAAAATGGCGATGGTTAAAAGAAACTTACAGCCTCCAGAAGCCTTTGATCTCTCAATTTCGCAAGGCTAAAATCACAAATATCTATTCTATTGCTCAATTTCCCCAAGCCCACAAATGTTTTCACACCTGTAAATGGCAAAAGAAGAAGAAAATCCTACGAGTTCTAGAGAGGACCCGCAAGGGGGTTAAACACCTATTCGTAGCACTGTAAATGCAAATAACAAATCAAAACTGCACTGTAAATAAAGGGGAAAGCGATAACAGACATTAGAATGAATTGCACAACAGTCTCAAGCCCGCAAATCGGCAAGATCTTAGATTTCTTTTGTGTTTCATTTCAGGGTTAAATCGAGAATCAATGAGTTAATACATATCAGGCTACCCATATGGACTAGAACAGTATTGGTATTCATTTGAATAATTCTTTATTTTTTGGTTTTGCAGGTCTGATCGCATATCGGACCCCCGAACCTAATTCATTGACATGTAACCTCCATGTTCTACTGCAGTAATGATGACAGTCTCATGTTCTATTGGCTGATTCGTACAAGGAGTAAAACGAGTAAATTACATCCAACATGGCTTAACAATGGTTTAAAGATCAAGATACAGAGTAAAAAAAAGGTGTTTAAATTCTACAAACAAGAGGGGACAGAGACTGCCTTACAGGAATACAAGGAAATCAACAAGGCTTGCAAAAGGGCTATTAGACTGGCTAAAATAGAAAATGAAAAATTTGTTGCAAAGGAGAGTAAGACTAACCCTAAAATATTTTTTAAGTATATAAATGGGAAGAAGGCCAGGAAGGAAGCTATAGGAACATTACAATGTGACACAGGCAGTCTGATAATTAGTGGCCAGGCAAAGGCAGATGAGCAAAATAGGTTCTTTTCTTCGGTATATACAAGGGAAGTACTAGTGGTAGGACACTTAATAGGGGCTACACTACCATCACTAAATAATTGGTTAACGCGGGAAAAAATTCAAAAGGGGTTGGAAAAAATAAATGTTAATAAAGCTCCATGTCCTGATGGAATACATCCAAGGGTACTGAGGGAACTGGGTTCTGTAATAGCCAAACCATTATATTTAATTTGTCAAGATTTACTCAACATAGCGTGACTACCAGATGACTGGAGAAAAGCAGAGGTGATCCCTATATTTAAGAATGGAGCAAGAGCAAATACGAGGAATTATAGACCTATAATCCTCACTTCTGTAGCGGGAAGGCTTTAAAAAGTTTAATAAGGGGTAATATAAAAGAATATGTCTATTCAAACAGGTTTATAAGTAAGAGCCAACATGGATTTATTATGGATAGGTCATGTCAAACAAATCTAATTTGTTTCTATGAGGAGGTTAGTAGGAATGTGGATGAAGGCAACATGTGAGACTATTGTGCAAACTAAGGGATAAAGGAATTTCAGTAAATATCTGCTCATGGATTGAGAGCTGGCTAAAAGACAGGAAGCAAAGGATAGTTGTAAATGGAACATACTTCGATTGGACTAATGTGATAATTGGGGTTCCTCAGGGTCCCCTTCTTTTTAACATATTTATTAACGACTTAGAAGTAGGATTGGAAAGTCATTTTTGCTGATGACACAAAGTTGTGCAAGGTAATTACATCAGAAAATGATGTATTTTCCCTCCAAAGGGATTTGCATAAATTAGAGAAATGGGCAATTAAATGACAGATGAGATTGAATACGAATAATTGTAAGGTTATGCATCTGGGAAGGAAAAATAGCCATGCAATTTATAAACTTAAGGCAACAAATCTAGGGGTATCAGATATTGAAAGGGATTTGGGAGTGCTTGTGGACAACCACCTACGTAACAGTTCTCAATGCCAAGCAGCAGCTGCAAAGGCAAATAAACTGTTAGCATGTATTAAGAAGGATATAGAAGCAAGGGAAGCAAATATAATTCTACCACTATACAAATCCCTAGTACACCCTCATTTGGAATATGGAGTACAGTTTTGGGCACCACTTCATAAAAAGGACATTTTAGAGCTGGAAAAAGTACAGAGGCGGGCAACAAAACTAATAAGGGGAATGGAGGGGCTAATATATGAAGAAAGACTAACCAAATTAAGCTTGTTTTCTCTAGATATTATAGTATTACCAAATATAAATACATCTAGGGTCAGTATAAAGATTTGTCAAGGGAGCTTTTTGTGCTGGGAGGTTTTCAATTGACACAAGGACATCATTTGAGGTTAGAAGTAAAAAGATTCCACCTTAGAAAAGGTTCTTCACAGTAAGGGTAGTTAATTTGTGGAATTCTCTACCAAGGGAGGTGGTGACAGCAGATTCAATAGATAACTTTAAAAAAGGGATTGGATATATTTTTAAATAAAAAGGGTATTCAGGGTTATCCTGGTTAATTAGAGAGGGAGTATTGATCCATGGAGAAATCCGTTCACCAGTATCTGGAGTCAGGAAGGAATTATTTTTTTTCCCTGTTGAGACAATTGGCAAAGTTTCACTTGTTTTTTTTTCTGTATGCCTTCCTCTGGATCAATTAACAACTAATCTGCATATTGCAGATCAGAGGAGATCTTAAAAAGTTGAACTTGATGGGCTAAAAGTATTTTTTCAACCTCAATTACTATGTAACAATGTAACTACTTTGACATGGGCGGTTATGGGCTTGCTGAATCGATCCCGTCCTGACATGCTACGACCCAGTGCATAATTTACGGTTTCGGCTTTGACAGTAACTTGCTGGCTGGATGAACGGGAGCCAGCAACACATTCGGCTGTCTGCGATCGAGTTGCGGGCTTCAAATTGAATATTGCCCAAAGTTTTCATCTTGCTTTGTGCAATACACTAATACACTGTTTAGCTGAATTTTGGCCCTCTTAGCAGGCCTATAGGGGTGTAGCACCCGGCACACCACTCCTACTAAGGAGAGAGGCCCAAGGACAAATGGCCAGGTTAATTACCTGGTGGTTGTGGGAGGGTCCCTCTCTCCCTCTACCCTTTATAACCACCCGCCTACTCAGTCAGGTACACATGCTTCCAGCGCCCCACCTTTCCTCCCCTCTCTCCATAATTAATTCGGCCCATGGCCCTCTTAGCAGGCCTAGAGGGGGGGTAGCACCCGGCACACCAAAGCTACTAAGGAGAGAGGCCCGAGCACAAATATATACTGTATATGACGACTTCTGATTGGCTGAAATTGATAGACAGCTTTTTCAGCCAATCACAAGCCGCCATTGCCAATTTCCTCCAGGAAAAGGCTCCGCAAGGCTCATTAGCGTCGGGGAAGTCTGCGAGTGCAGACCTCCGTTAGTTTTTTGATTTTGATTTTTTTACACCGCGGATGGTTGCAGGGCCCAGCCGGGGCTGAAGGGGAGGAGGCCGGGGACATCGCGGGGAGGTAAGTTGAATGTGTATTTATATGTTTATATGTTTATTTTATTTGGTGTCTGTATATTGTATTAATGTATTGTGTTTTTTTTAACAAGGCCGCGCCGGAGATGAACTGAAGAATGACGAGACATGCTAGAAAGGTGAGTAGAATATTTAGAATGTATATAATGTTTATTTATTTTATGTTAATATTTTGTACTAATTATTTTGTTTGTTTTTACCCCTAGGTTAGTAATCTGAAGGGTCATCTTAAAGGTAAGTGGTCTTAATTATTTTTTTTTATCTTAGAATTAGGGTCTGTGTATGTAGTTAGGATTTATTGTATATTAGATAGATAGGGGGATGTATTTGATATAGTTAGGATTTATTTTATATTAAATAGATTGTATGTTAGATAGATAGGGGGTATTTGATTTGTATTATATGTAAGGCATTGTATGTAAGGTATTGTATGTAATGTATTGTATGTAATGTATTGTATGTAATGTAATGTATTGTATGTATGTATTGTATTGTGTATGCCTGTCTTTCCTTTTCAGGTGTGTACCGTGTATACTTGAGTATAAGCCGACCCGAGTATAAGCCGAGGCACCCATTTTACCACAAAATACTGGGTAAAATGAGTGACTCGAGTATAAGCCGAGGGTGGGAAATGTGCTGCCCCGTGTCCCTCTTGTGCCCTCTGTGTCCCCCTCTTTCTCTGTGTCTCTTCTCCCCTCTCCCTTCCCTGTGTCTCTTCTCCCCTCTCCCTTCCCTGTGTCTCTTCCCCCTCCCTTATCACCCTCCTCAACCCCACTACTCAACTTCCCTCCTCATCCTTAACCTCCCTCCTCATCCTCAACCTCCCTCCTCATCCTCAACCTCCCTCCTCATCCTCAACCTCCCTCCTCAACCTCCCTCCTCATCCTCAACCCCCTCCTCAACCTCCTTCCTCATCCTCAACCCCCTCCTCAACCTCCCTCCTCACCCTCCCTCCTCAACCCCCCCATCCTCAACCCCCCATCCTCATCCTCTCTCCTCAACCCCCATCCTCAACCCCCCATCCTCAACCCCCATCCTCAACCCCCCATCCTCAACCTCAACTCCCCTCCTCAACCCCTCCTCCTCATCCTCAACCTCCCTCCTCAACCTCCCTCCTCATCTTCAACCTCCCTCCTCAACCCCCCATCCTCAACCTCCCTCCTCAACCCCCCCATCCTCAACCCCCTCCTCAAGCCCCCCATTCTCATCCTCCCTCCTCAACCCCCATCCTCATTCTCAACCCCCCCATCCTCATTCTCAACCCCCCCATCCTCATTCTCAACCCCCTCCTCAACCTCAACCCCCCATCAACCCCAACCCCCCCTCCTCAACCTCCCTCCTCAACCCCCCATCCTCATCCTCTCTCCTCAACCCCCCATCCTCAATCCCCCTCCTCAACCCCTCCTCCTCATCCTCAACCTCCCTCCTGCTGCGTCATTAGAATATACTGGGTGCCGGCACCCGGTATATGCTAATGACGCGGTGCGCATGTGACGTCACATGCGCGCCGGCGCCTGGTCAAGGAGCGGAGGCGGAGCACAAGCAGGTAAGTGAGGGGAGAGGGGGGAGGTATTTAGGGGGTTTAGGTGGAGGAGGGGGGTTGAGGGGGTTTAGGTTAAGGAGGGGGGAGGGAAAGAGACACACAGGGGGGTAGAGAGACACACAGGGGGGTTAGAGACACACGGGGGGGTTAGAGAGACACGGGGGGGTTAGAGAGACAAGGGGGCGAGTGACTCGAGTATTGGCCGAGGGGGCCCTTTTTTGCCTTAAAAAAAGGGCTGAAAAACTCGGCTTATACTCGAGTATATACGGTAATTATTATTTTTTCTGTAGTGGGGGGGTTGTAATGTATATTCTTGTTTTCTGTAATGTAGTTTTTTTTTATTTTCTGTACTGTAGGTTTTTTATTTTTGGTGACTTAGTTTTTTTTTATTTTCTGTAATGTAGGTTTTTTTTTATTTTTGGTGACTTAGGTTTTTTTTATTTTCTGTAATGTAGGTTTTTTATTTTTGGTGACTTAGGTTTTTATTTTCTGTAAGGTAGTTTTTTTTATTTTTTGTAATTAGAGTGGTGGGGAGGTTTATTAGGGGTAGGTAGTGTAGGTGTTAATAGATTAGTGTAGAGGGGGGTTAATTTAGATTTAATGGTTTATTGGGGGTTATAGTGTAGTGTTTGTAGTTAGTGTCATGATGGTCCTTGTGGACCGTCATGGCGCTTATGTGGTTAATGTTAGGGTTTTAACAGCCCCATAAGTGTCATAATATACCCTTATGGGACTGATGGGGTTAAATTGAGGCTTATGAAGGTCTGTATTGACCCCCATGAGTTAGAGGGTTAATTAAGGCCTTATGGGGGTCTGCGTTGACCCCCATGAGTTATAGGGTTAATTAAGGCCTTATGGGGGTCTGTATTGACCCCCATGAGTTATAGGGTTAATTAAGGCCTTATGGGGGTCTGTATTGACCACCATGAGTTATAGGGTTAATTTTAGTTGCCTGGGGCTAATATTTTTTAGTGCGAGTCCTTTCAGGACCTTTACGGTCCTTTAAGGACACGCAAGGCGGGAAATGTAAAAATTGAAATGCAGCGGGATCACGATCGGTGCCGATCGCGGACCCCCGCTGCAAGAGGTTAATGTGGGTGGGCTGCCGGGGTCCCTTTGGACCCCTGCAGAGAGGGGTTTATGTGGGGACACTTCGGGGGTCCCGATGAGGACCCCCAGCATAGAGGGGGGTTAATTTTAGGTGCCGCGGCCGGGATTAGTAATAGTGTGCCGCTGGCCCTTTACATTTTTTAAATGCAGCGGGGGCCTGATCTATGCAGATCGGGGACCCCCCGCTGCAAGGAGTTTATGTGGGGACACTTCGGGGGTCCAGATGGGAACCCCCAGCAAAGAGGGGGTTCATTTTTTGCCGCGGCCAGGATTGGCTAATAGTGTGCCGCGGGCCCTTTAAGGGGAATTTAAAACTCTTAAATGCAGCGGGGGCCTGATCGGTGCCGATCAGGGACCTCCGCTGCAAGGTGTTAATGTGAGGGTGCTGCAGGGGTCCCGATAGAGACCCCTGCAGCATGGGGATGTGTATAGGGAGCAGGGGGGAGCCTTACATTGCTGTCTTGGGCTGCTCCGAGGCAGCACGTAGAGGTTTTATGATTCCTTGCAGGCACTTTTTGTGCCCGTAGGGATCCTTCCGAGATGCGAGAATCGCTCGTAGATTTATGGCTGCGTGTGACTACGCTCTCTCGAAACCTATTCTCGGCCATTTTTCGTAGTCATATCGCAAAGCAGGCTGCGAGAGATTCGATCCACACAAACAGCAAAAAACGGCCTTTTGCGAGCACCGAGAGAACTACGAGGGAGATTTTAATGAGGCTCTATGTGTCTATATGAGACACTGGCAAGTCCCCCAGGCAGACTGACAGCAAGAGACTGACAGCTAGAGAGCAGGAGCAGAAAGAGGGTTAACTCTTCCCAAATTCCTCTGTGCAGGGAAATGACTGCTGGAAACTCCTAAATATGTTAATATGCTGGGTGTCTCGGTGAGGAGGCAGGATCAAGATACGCAAGTTAATGGGCCCTTATGTTCCGAGGCTGGATTGGTGAGATCATGTATGGGTCAGCATTGACCCATGGTGGTTTTAAGACATGCAATAAACACCCCCCCCCCCTCTTTCGTTTTCTTTTCTTTATTTTCTTTCTAATCTGCCATTTTTATACTTTTTGTCTTATGCTTTTTAAAATGTTATGCTTTCTCTCCCTCTAAGATCACAAAACATTTAGCTAATAACCAATTCTCATAGAATTCTCAGGAAAAAATGTCTTAGACACCACGATATGTCCAGATATGATACTACTAGTTTTGTGTTGTACCAATGTAATGTTTCTTAGAAAGTGTCATGTCAATATCTCATCTATCATGGAACGTACTTGTAAAGGATATAACTCTAATGCTCCTAATACTGTGTGTATCAATATTTTGCAAAATTTGGTGCTTTGACTTATTAATGTGTCTAATAAAACTTATCGAGACAAAAAAAATGGTGCAAATAAGCATTCTACAATCAAGCCTTGTTGAGAGTGTTTTCTGGCTCCAAGCCACTTAAACCTTATATTCCAATCTCCCACCACCACTTTGAATGCCTAGAAAAAATGTACATTAGGAGAGGATAGATGGAGATGAGGAGCATTAATAAATGCAATGTGCAGGGCTATATGAAACTTGGTATAATCTTTATATATTAGTAATATGCAGAGCAATATGACATTTATATAGTAATGTCTATGGCCAATAAGAAGTTTAGCATATGTTTATACACCTGTGTGTATGTAGATGGCTATTTATACATTCTGTAATGTAGATGACTATATCTGTATGGGTCTATATTCTTTATTATACCAGTACTGTGAAGGGCTATATATGATAGTGCCTGTAACGGAACCCATCACTGTTTTACCCTGTTTTATGGTTATTTAATTATTATGGTTAAAATATGATCCTACTGTTATACTGTATGTATGTTGGTTTATGCTCAGCAGAATATTAGCCCAGACTATTGCAGACCTTGGCATAATAGATAATCCTATTACAAGGGCTCCTCATTAGCAAGAGAGGTCCATTGTGTGAAGTGTTCACATTGTGAAGATGGAACAAAGGGAAGGATGATCTAATCAATGTCTGATTGTATCAAAGTAGCCAGGTAGCCTCATGGAGGTGTGACCCACCTATTGTCCCTCTATGTGTATTGTGTGGCCAACTATGGGGGATGTGTATTGCCTATGGGAAGAGATGTGTATATATATTTCTGCACATAACAAAATAAAGTCAGTATTCTTTTGACTCCCAATTGAGTGTCGTCCAATATGGGAGGTTGGGGATGGTGAGACTGTAGTGCTTCTTGGATATTTTACTGTATACCAGCGGAGATATTGGATTCGTGTTCCAACTCCGTTACAGTGCCTATGTAGATATATGATAGTGCCTATGTAATGCCCATTGGATTTTTAAAAATTACACCACTATTTGTTTGAGTCTTGTTTGTTTCTTGAACAATTGAGAACAGAGTAGAACAGTCTTCAGTAGAAGTAGAAGAAATAATGGAGTTCAAGAGGCATAAGATATATTTACACGGAAATAAATTGCAAAATACTGAGCTAAAACTTGGCTTGTATTGGCAAAGAGAAATATTACAAAGAGCATAATCAATAAATTACTTATAACAAGTCTCTAATGACTTATAACAAGTCTCTGTATGTTACAGAGAGAGTTCAGGTGCATGCTCAGGAGAGATAACTATAGAGGCTGGTTGACAATGTAAAAAAGAGCTAATGTTTTCCATAGTGTCCTTTACAAAAGTTGCAAAAAATGAATAAGGGGTAAACGCAAGACACAGAACTATTTACAAGGGGTACCCTGTATGACAAAGGACAAGACAAACTTTCTGACACATGAGGAATTGACGACCCTGCTCCCGAGAGCTTACAGAGTAAAATGAGACTCTGCTCCCGAGAGCTTACGGAGTAAAGGAGATGGGGAAGTGACACAAGAGGGCAAGAGTCTGATGGACTGTGTTTATGTAGGTGGTCCTGTAAGCAGGCAGAATTTCTCTCCACAAGGCAAATTAGGAGTTCTGAGGATGGGTTCTTCCTCCTCCAGGACAGTATTTGTTTTCTTTACTTGGCAGTTGCATTACACTGACTTCTTCTTACAAAGCTGAGATCAAACTAATAAAAGTCTATTTTAATGGAAATGAGATGTAGCTGAACTTGTGGATATCTCCTGATCTTCTCAAATGTTATCATTTCAATGCTTCATTCAATGTCAAACAATGCAGGGAATATTCCGTGAAACTTAAGTTCAGTTCCATTTGGCTTAAATTTCTTGTGAGTCTTGGGTTGCAGTTCTTGGGTTGCAGTTCTGTAGAGAAATGAGACAAAGTTAAAAGCCAATGTAGTTTTTACAACATTACATTTGTTATGTTACAAATACAGAAGAAAAGGGTATGTGTGTGTATGATCACATACAAAATGTTTTCGAAAGTAAAAAAAAAAAAAAGCATTAAATATGTAATTAGTAGTAGGAGTATATTGAAAAGTTTATCTTTAAATATAATGCTACTAGTAGTAGTAGTAGTAGTAGTAGTATACTGAAGTGAAAGCCATTATGTTTGTTTCTGTTTACTTGTTTCTTCAACTGGCAAGAAACATTGAATGCAGAAAAAAATCTGGCAATCCTTAGTGGTAAGTGCTTACAGCAGGACTACTGGAAGTCTAAGTCTACAAGAACCCCCACCCCCCACCCTCGCTGACAAACAAGACAATGACTGCCCCTAGTAATTAAATAATTGCATATGATAAATAATAAAATGTTGTGCCTAAGTCTATTTCTTCAAAACAGTATATTATTAATATAGGGCAACAGTATAATTTTTAAGTTATTGACTTGCAAGCCTTCGGTCCTCCCTACATCTTTTTAGTAATTGTGCTTTGTGATGTCATTCATTGTGACATATGATTTTTATTCATTTATACATGAGACTGTGGATTAGTGTATCCAGGGGTGGTTGTTTATTTACTGCGGAAATTGACAACACACCTCTGATACTCACTAGACATCTCTCACTTAATTGCTCACAATTGATAACACACTGAATAAATGCCTGCCATGCCAATTAAAGGGCAGGTCTGGTCATACACAATAAAAATCTGTACTTACACATAAATACATTTAAGAAAAATGATATACTCACCTCACAGTCTTATCTCCTTAAAGATCTCCAAATGTTCAAATATTTTGCTCTTGTCATTTCAATGCTTTAACTGAAACTAAATTTGGTTCAATTTGGGCTATGTGTCTGGTGGGCAGTTCTGTAGAAAAGAAAAATCAAGGTTAAAGAACAATGGTGTTTTAAAACATAACTTTTGAGCACATTTAAAGAGAAAAGGTGTATCTAATCTGTTATGGAGACTCCTGAATTACATTTTTCAGCTGATTTCCTAATATAGTATCCAATTAAAGATGTCACTGTCACTTCTAGAGTTTAAAACCTACAGCATTAAATATGAGCAAAATAATTAAAAAGTAATCCCTTTAATTTTACAGGTGTATTGTAGTGGAAGCCACCATTTTTTTCTGTGTAACTACTTCAGAACGAACCTTGAATGAAAACAGAATGGCGTAATCCTTATTGTAAGTTCTTCCAGTAAGGTCTTATGGAAGTCTACAAAGTCATTTTTGTGTTGATAAAGCCAATGCACAACTATGCCAGTGGTTGGCCCAGGAAATAACAATTGCATATGATAAACAATTAAAGGCTATAGTTTGAGCATTACCAAAGTCAATCACTTCAAGAGTATAATGTTAATTATAGAGATTCAAGTTTTTGTACATTAGACATTGACTTGCAGATGTCATATCCCTACATCTGTATAGTAACTATATATACTGAAAAATACCAATTACTCACATATTCATTAAGGTGACACATCCAAGTAAATTCCTGCCATCGTCTTAGCATACTTACACTGAAGTCTATACTCACATTTTAATAAATTAAAGCAAATACTATACTCACCTCATAGTCCTCTGCTCATTGTTCATCGTTTACTGTATTTTTATACAGTGCTCCCATTTTTCTGCTGAAAAATGCAAGTGGTACAGTAAATACATGGGACTCATGACTATATCAATTTAAACATACATTAATACTAAGTTTCAAGAAGTAACATAACACAGTATACATTTCTAATGCTTCTTATAAAATTAGAAAGTCAGTTAGAAAGTCAGTTATATTACTTCTAAAGGTATAATCTACTTTTCTGTCGTACAATTAACCCTCAGTAGTTAAACCATACCTTTATCTATGCAGTCTCAATGTGCAAGGTAGAGTTTGCTCCTTTAAGGGCTTCTTATAGTCATATTTATAGGCCACAGGACCACAGGCACATCCTTTAAGACTTCTTATATAGTCACGTTTATAGGACACAGGCACACGGTCCCTTTCTGTTGATAAAGCTGATGCACAACTAAGTCAGTGGTTGGCCCAGGGAATAACATTTGCATATGATAAATAATGCATTGATGGCTATAGTTTGAACATTACCAGAGTCAATTACTGTAAATATGGAAATACAATGGTTACGGTTTTTGTACACTAGACATTGACTTGCAGATCTCCTGTCCCTAAATGTGTATAGTAAGTGGGCTTTATGGTGTCATCTATTTTGACATATGGTGCTTTTCTATACAGAAGTACATATTGCAGGGCTGCTTTAAAACTAAGCCATGCCAGTAACAGGGAGGCTTGGCCGCCTCAACATACATACACTGGCGTCTATACTCACATTTAAATAAATTAAATTAAAGCAAATACTATACTCACCTCATAGTCCTATCTCCTCACTGGTGAAATTGTTCATCATTTACTGTATTTTTATACAGTGCTCCAATTTTTCTGCTGAAAAATGAAAGGGGTACAGTAAATACACAAATAACAAACAAAAAATAAACTCATAGTCCTATCTCCTTACTGGTGGAATTATTCATTATTTACTGATTTTATACAGTGCTACCATTTTCTGCAGAAAAATACCAGGAGTACAGTAAATGCATGGGACTCATGTCTACAGCAATTAAAACATAATACTAAGTTTCAAGAAGTAAAATAACACAGTACACATTTATTATGTTTCTTCTAAAATTAGAAACTTATTTATATTACTTCATTCAGTATAATCGTTTTTGCCTGTACAAATAACCTAGTCCCTCAGTTATTATACCTTACCTTTATCTATGAAGTTTCAATGTGCAAGGTAGTGTTTCCTCCTTTAAGGCACATGGTTATTCATCACTTGATGTTTAAGCTGTGAATGGTTTTGCCTCCCAATGCTGCTCCTTATATAGGGGATTTGGGCTTTGTGACATCATCTTTTATGACACATCTCTGATGTAAGAAGTTGTTTGTTACCTGGAGGGCCCCGGTCAGCCTATCAGTATTTGTCAGTAAGGCTCAGTTTCTGGGTATACCTTTAATTATGCCAGTATTCAGATATATAGAAAACCGTTTCTTTTACTGCAGGATCAATCCGTGCTTGCTATAATATATTATTGTTAGGTAAATCCATGCTTCTTACACTATATTAATCCACATTGTCTGTGATATACTTAAGCAGGACAACTCTATGCTTGCTATGGTATATTCCATGCAGGGTAGATCACTATGATATAATCATACAAAGTATAACTATGCTTACTTCGGTATATTGATACAGGGTAAATCCAAACTCCCTGCAAGATACTAATGCAGGGCAAATCTATGCTCAATGCAATATGTGATACTGGCTAAGCGGTCTCATTTAGTGCTTTATTTTGCACCATATGGAACCCGATATGCTATGCATTCATTGCAGCTTTCATAAATCTTGGATACGGACAGGTAAGGGACCCATACACACACACACAACCCACTGGTATTCAGACGCCTCTGTGCTCCCACAACGTGGACGCACGTAGCGTCATCAATGCCTGATGCGTTTCGACGTAATGACGTCTTTCTCAAAGGACTTAGACTGGTAGGCCGTCGGATCAGCCTTCTTAAGCATTCCCATTACGAAAGCTTATATAGAGCCCTTTAGAATTTGCCGAATTGCAATTTAATAAGGCTGTAAGTGTCCAGTATTTTAGCAGAGTGGCTGGTTCAGAACTTAAATGACCACTGTAGTTTGGTAAAAGTATGTTACAAAATAACATTAGATGCTATGCAAGACAGGAGCATAAAAGCATATTAGAGAAAATCTTTATTTAGATGACTCATGGCCAGGCACGGATTTACCATTAGGCACAATAGACATGTTCCTAGGGGTGCCTGTCTGCAGGGGCCTTGTGTTTTTGCAATGTCTTAAAACAGACTTCGAAAATACACACAGCTCCTTGCATGAAGTGCTATGCCTTGGTGGTGGGGAAAAAAAAGGACCTCTCCGAGTTATACTACTTATAAAGTAATTTCCTCTTTTCCGTACAAAGCATGATGGGAGGTGTAGTCTCAACTACATACAAGCCAACAACCTGCACAATTCTCCCTGAATGGTTCTCAGGCAAATGTTATAGGGAGTTCACAGAGATTTGCCAAATGAGACAGTGACACCCAAAACGTTAAAGGACCACTGAAGTTCAAGAACAATAAACTTGTTTGTCAAGTATGTACCAAGTTAACAGTATTTGCAGCTGCTTAATCCATTGACATTTTTTATAAAATCTGAAGTTTTGAAGACTATGTTTATAAGTACAGAAATCCAGAATTGTGCTGTCAACTTCCCCATGATATAAATAACCAACCGTATGTACTACCTTGACATCCCTTATATACCTTGGCATAGTAATATAAAAGCACAATGGATGACATCACAAAGTCAAAGATTTTCAAATCAAAAGCTTATATTATACTCTTTTGAAAAAATATATTTGGGCTCAGCCTTTAATTCACTACCTATCTGTTTATGAGAGCTGGATGATGGGGTTGTGTGCTTGTAGTTATCAGTGGATAGAGGGCTGAGGAAGCAGGGAACAGGCAGAAGTCCAGAGTCATTGTTTGACCCTCTCATACAACATTAATGTAATTTAACTATTTCCTTATTTATACCTTGAGAATAGTCATGGACAAAATTACACAGCCCTATACCTCTTCTGATGGAACAGACCACTTTCAAAAGAAAGTTCTTCCCTCCTTCCAAACACTCCAACATCTCTTCTTCAAAGGGACAGTCCCACTTGGACAAACATCTCTTTCCCAGCTAATCATATCCATCTTTCCATCTCTTTTTCCTTTTCAATTGTTTTTCTCAATATTTAAGGAGAAAGAAACATTGCAGAGATATATTTAGTAATAAACTACAAACATGCTATCACAGAGAGTCCCAAACTGTTGTCCATCGACCATCAGTGGCCCATGAGCTTCATCTTGCTGGAGTACAAATGTAGTAGTATTGCAAAAAAAATTGTAATATAATTAATATATATTAATAAAAGTGCATAACAAATATTATATATGCTTCTAAGTAGTATATGTTATTGTTTATAAGTGTAAGTTTAATTGATAAACAATTAACCGCAAATAAATTATTACAAGGTCCGGAAAGACCTTCAGCAACTCCTCAGCAATTTTCAAGTGCACTTGGGAGAACCACTGTACTAACAAATATTGCATGTTTTCAAAAATATAGGCCCCTCTTTGCCAATTTGGAATAGCAGGGAATATCCAGTTTGTGTCAGTAAAGTATAATTGTTGGTATTATTACCCTTTTATTTATAAATCAACAGCATTTTCTATAGTGCCATTTACAAATTAGAAAAAAATACAGTGGGTACAAATAGCAAATTACAAAGGTATAGACACTTTTAAGGTAAGTAGAAATACAAATACAGATACAATACAAATATAAGACGCATTTTTGGGGAACAGAGTTAGTCTAACAAGGTTGAGGTTCATACTCAGAAGAGCTTACAAAGGTAAGGGTGGGTTGAGAGACAGGAGGGCGACATATGCACAATTTTACTATGGTGCTATGGGAGCATGCATAGATGGAGAAGAGAAGTGTGACTATGGCTGAACCTTGGGGTCAGTGTGTGTTGGAAAAAAAAGTGGTTCCAGAGAAGGAGACATTAAATATTCAATATTCTAGATAGATTGTAAACCACAAGAGAACTGTGTTATGGGTATCAAGGGAATAGAGAATTTGGATAAGAGGGTGGTGAACTGTATCAAAGGCAGCCAAGTGATCAAGGAGAATTAGTAGAGAGAAGTGATCCTTTGACTAGCTGTAAGCAGGTTATGAGTGATTTTTGCAAGAATTGTCTCTATGAAGTGTTGGGTATGCGGTCAAGAAGAGAGTCGGAGGAAAGCAATTGAGTTAGTTGAGTGTAAAATAGCCACTCAAGTAGTTTTGAAGCCAAAGGAAAGCAGTGTCAGTTGGATGCAGAAGCTGGGTCAGATGAGGGTTTCTTGATGATGGGTGTAAGTAAGGCATGTTTTAAATATGATAGTATCTTGATGTGTTTAGGGAAACGTAGAATAGATGTGCGAAAGTTGAGAATAAGTGTGGGCAAGTTAAAAGGTGCGAGGTTGATAGAAGACCAGAGATTTCATCCTCAGTTACAAGGTTAAAGGAGCCCTCTGTAAACATGGAATTGAGTAAGGGCAAAGCCTGGGTGTTACAGGTTTGTTTAAAGCAGGGCGTGAGCCATGTCGAGAGGAAAATTCCTTTCATATTATATCGATTTCATTTTTAAAGTTTCTTGTAAAGTCTACCAACATGAGACAGGAAGGGGTGGGAGAAAAGATGTTTGAGGTTGAAGACAAAGTATTAAAGATATTAAAGGTAGTGTTGTTTTGTAAAATTGAGGGCAAAGAAGTAGTTGGGCAGAATAAATGTGTAATCCAGGTTGGGCCAGGGTGGGAGGGCCCCCTGAAGCCCTTAAACCACCAATAAAAAAATTAAATGCAAATTTATATATATATATATATATATATATATATATATATATATATACAGTGTGTCACAAAAGTGAGTACACCCCTCACATTTTTGTAAATATTTTATTATATCTTTTCATGTGACAACACTGAAGAAATGACACTCTGCTACAATGTAAAGTAGTAAGTGTACAGCCTGTATAACAATGTAAATTTGCTGTCCCTTCAAAATAACTCAACACACAGCTATTAATGTCTAAACAGTTTTTAAGATGTTGATATAAAACAGTATGTCTTTCCCAGGAAAGCTTAGACCCATCATTTTTTTATAATTATATATATATATATATATATATATATATATATATATATATATAATCACACAAAAAAGGAACCAAACAAGTCTTCAACAGTTCAAGTGCTTAACACTATACATTTACAAACAACAAAAATAGGTAAACCTTTATTCAGACCAGGAAATCAACTACAGCGTTTTAAAAAAATCTGACGCTTAAAAAAATATATAACCATCTGATAGTACTAGTAGTTCTAGAGGGCATATGTATTTGGAAATCTTTACCACAAATCCCAATAATGGGTTAATGTTATTTGAAACGCTATATCTACAAAAATACCTTAGTAGACTCAATACATTTTTTTTAAGCGTCAGATTTTTTTAAAAGCTCTGTAGTTGATTTCCTGGTATAAATAAAGGTTTACCTATGTTTTGTTCTATATATATATATATATATATATATATATATATATATATATATATATATATATATATATATATATATATATACACACACACAATAAGTTGAATATACTGTAGACTTTTTCCCCCCCACCACCAGCACCAGAGTTTTGGGGGTTCCTGCGCCCATGACTTTATAATAGAAATATTGCGCAAATGCATTTTCAATACTTGCTCAGTGGTTTCTATTCAAAATGAAAAATCAGGTAAAATGTGTTTAACTTGCTGTTTCTGTTACAAAATAATATACATGAACTTTAATTATGTAATATACATTTGAGAAAGCTTTGTTTTATAATACAAATACTAATATATAGGTAGTCTGAAATTGATGAATTGGGAGAGTGATTAGAATAGGGGATAAACAAATACGTTTCACATAAGTTTTCTGTGTTGTTTTAGTACAATATGTCTTTATTACTTACCTTTAGATCTTCTGTAATGCCATTTTAGAAAATGTGGCACTTACATGGGAGACAATATGTTATTATCAATAGTTTTAAATGATATCATGGTATACTTTAAATCTATTGGTAATAACATGAAATTGCTTAATGGAATGTTATTAAAAAATTATTTTTTTTACAATAAACCTACACTAACATTTGCAAAATTTTCTGTGAATCACCCTTTTTATTTACCCACCAAACATTGGCTGATAGCTCTCTTTAATAGGGTGAATGTTGCCAGTAATTGCTAATTAATCTCTGTGGCGCTTAATGTAAAGTTTTCAAAGTAAAGCCTTGTGAAACTTAAATATCCATTGTTATATATATATATATATATATATATATATATATATATATTTATTTATATTTATATATATATATATATATATATATATATATATATATATATATATATATATATATAATTAAAAAAGTATGTATCTTATTCATGATGGTTTAACATTAACTCAGGTTTTTTGCGGGCTCCAATCGGCTACTGAGTTACAGCCTTAAAAAAATGGCGATGGTTAAAAGAAACTTACAGCCTCCAGAAGCCTTTGATCTCTCAATTTCGCAAGGCTAAAATCACAAATCTCTATTCAATTGCTCAATTTCCACAAGCCCACAAATGTTTTCACACCCGTAAATGGCAAATGAAGAAGAAAATCCTACGAGTTCTAGAGAGGACCCGCAAGGGGGTTAAACACCTATTCGTAGCACTGTAAATGCAAATAACAAATCAAAACTGCACTGTAAATAAAGGGGAAAGCGATAACAGACATTAGAAGGAATTGCACAACAGTCTCAAGCCCGCAAATCGGCAAGATCTTAGATTTCTTTTGTGTTTCATTTCAGGGTTAAATCGAGAATCAATGAGTTAATACATATCAGGCTACCCATATGGACCAGAACAGTATTGGCATTCATTTTAATAATTCTTTATTTTTTGGTTTTGCGGTCCTGATCGCATATCGGACCCCCGAACCTAATTCATTGACATGTAACCTCCATGTTCTACTGCAGTAATGATGACAGTCTGATGTTCTATTGGCTGATTCGTACAAGGAGTAAAACGAATAAATTACATCCAACATGGCTTAACAATGATTTAAAGATCAAGATACAGAGTAAAAAACAGGCATTTAAATTCTACAAACAAGAGGGGACAGAGACTGCTTTACGTAAGTACAAGGAAATCAACAAGGCTTGCAAAAGCGCTATTAGACTGGCTAAAATAGAAAATGAAAAATTAGATGCAAAGGAGAGTAAAACTAACCCTAAAATATTTTTTAAGTATATAAATGGGAAGAAGGCCAGGAAGGAAGCTATAGGAACATTACAATGTGACACAGGCGGTCTGATAATTAGTGACCAGGAAAAGGCAGATGAGCAAAATAGGTTCTTTTCTTCGGTATATACATGTGAAGTACTAGTGGTAGGCCACTGCAACATAATGGGGCTACACTACCATCACTAAATAATTGGTTAACGCAGGAAGAAATTCAAAAGGGGTTGGAAAAAATAAATGTTATTAAAGCCCCGGGTCCTGAGGGAATACATCCAAGGGTACTGAGGGAACTGGGTTCTGTAATAGTAAAACCATTATATTTAATTTGTCAAGATTCACTCAACATAGAGTGACTACCAGATGACTGGAGAAAAGCAGAGGTGATCCCTATATTTAAGAATGCAGCAAGAGCAAATACGAGGAATTATAGACCTATAATCCTCACTTCTGTACTGGGAAAGTTTTTAGAAAGGTTAATAAGGGATAATATACAAGAATATGTCTATTCAAACAGGTTTATAAGTAGGAGCCAACATGGATTTATTAGGGATAGGCCATGTCAAACAAATCTAATTCGTTTCTATGAGGAAGTTAGTAGGAATTTGGATCAAGGCAACTCAGTGGATGTAGTCTTTTTAAATTTTGCAAAGGCTTTTAAAAACAGTGCCACATGTGAGACTATTGTGCAAACTAAGGGATATAGGAATTTCAGTAAATATCAGCTCATGGATTGAGAGCTGGCTAAAAGACAGGAAGCAAAGGGTAGTTGTAAATGGAACATACTTCGATTGGACTAATGTGATAAGTGGGGTTCCTCAGGGTTCAGTACTAGGTCCCCTCCTTTTTTTTTATTAAACGACTTAGAAGTAGGATTGGAAAGTCATTTTTGCTGATGACACAAAGTTGTGCAAGGTAATTACATCAGAAAATGATGTATTTTCCCTCCAAAGGGATTTGCATAAATTAGAGAAATGGGCAATTAAATGGCAGATGAGATTGAATACGAATAATTGTAAGATTATGCATCTGGGAAGGAAAAATAGCCATGCAATTTATAAACTTAAGGCAACAAATCTAGGGGTATCAGATATTGAAAGGGATTTGGGAGTGCTTGTGGACAACCACCTACGTAACAGTTCTCAATGCCAAGCAGCAGCTGCAAAGGCAAATAAACTGTTAGCATGTATTAAGAAGGATATAGAAGCAAGGGAAGCAAATATAATTCTACCACTATACAAATCCCTAGTACGCCCTCATTTAGAATATGGAGTACAGTTTTGGGCACCACTTCATAAAAAGGACATTTTAGAGCTGGAAAATGTACAGAGGCGGGCAACAAAACTAATAAGGGGAATGGAGGAGCTAAGATATGAAGAAAGACTAACCAAATTAAGCTTATTTTCTCTAGAAAAAAGTATTACCAAATATAAATACATCTAGGGTCAGTATAAAGATTTGTCAAGGGAGCTTTTTGTGCTGAGAGGTTTTCAATTGACACGAGGACATCCTTTAGGTTAGAAGAAAAAAGATTCCACTTAGAAAGGGTTCTTCACAGTAAGGGTAGTTAATCTGTGGAATTCTCTACCAAGGGAGGTGGTGACAGCAGATTCAATAGATAACTTTAAAAAGGGATTGGATATATTTTTAAATAAAAAGGGTATTCAGGGTTATCCCGGTTAATTAGAGAGGGAGTATTGATCAAGGGAGAAATCTGTTCACCAGTATCTGGAGTCAGGAAGGAATATTTTTTTTTCCTGTTGAGACAATTGGCAAAGTTTCACTTGTTTTTTTTTCTGTATGCCTTCCTCTGGATCAATTAACAACTAATCTGCATATTGCAGATCAGAGGAGATCTTAAAAAGCTGAACTTGATGGGCTAAAAGTATTTTTTTAACCTCAATTACTATGTAACTATGTAATTACTTTGACATGGGCGGTTATGGGCTTGCTGAATAGATCCCGTCCTGACATGCTACGACCCAGTGCATAATTTACGGTTTCGGCTTTGACAGTAACTTGCTGGCTGAACGAACGGGAGCCTGCAACACATTTGGCTGTCTGCGATCGAGTTGCGGGCTTCTAATTGAATATTGCCCAAAGTTTTCATCTTGCTTTGTGCAATACAGTAATACCCTGTTTAGCTGAATTTTGGCCCTCTTAGCAGGCCTATAGGGGTGCAGCACCTGGCACACCACTCCTACTAAGGTGAGAAGCCCAAGCAAAAATGGCCAGGTTAATTACCTGGTGGTTGTGGGAGGGTCCCTCTCTCCCTCTACCCTTTATAAACACTTGCCTACTCAGTCAGGTACACATGCTTCCAGCGCCACATCCTTCCCTCCCCTCTCTCCATAATTAATTCGGCCCATGGCCCTCTTAGCAGGCCTATAGGGGAGTAGCACCCGGAACACCACAGATACTAAGGAGAGAGGCCCGAGCACAAATATATATATATATTGACTGGAGTTTGTTTTATTTTCATAGTTTTGTGTGCCTGGCGTTGTTTGTGTTACTGTATTCAGCATCACATGTTTTGTAAGTTTTGCGAGCCTGGCGTTTTCATGCTGTTTTTTAACTTTTGCCATATATGGGTGTAATTCGCTTGCAACCTCACTCCCAGGCTTCCTGTGTCTCACCCACTGTTTTTTGGTTTTGGTGGGTTTCTAGAGTTACGCGCTTGAACAGTGCTGCGCCGCTGGCTGCAATGAGCGCCTTCGGTGCTCATTGTAGCCTAAGTACTGCGCCACTGCTTCACCTTGCTTTGCGAGGCTCGCATTTGCTGGCTGAAATGAGTGCCTTCGGCAATCATTGCAGCCTAAGTACTGCACGGCTGCTTCGCCTGCTGGCCCACCTCGCTTCGCGAGGCTCGCGGTTGCGCCCTCTATTTGTAAGGAACGCAACTGCGTGACCAACATCGCAAACGTTACATACACTGACAACTATTATAGTGATATATATATATATATATATATATATATATATATATATATATTCACACATATATATATGCCCCCCAGATATTTTTTGGTTCCTACACCCTTGCCCATAATATTTTGCCCTCCTGTGCCCTCATCTCCTCCAGATTTCAAGCTTAGAAGAGCAAGGACGTGATCGCATTCTTAGTGGTTGGCTGACCATTAACTGAAATTGTTACTACTTCCAACTCTATAGTGCTGCGTAAAATGTTGAGTCTTTATAAATACTTGGTGATAATAATAATAATAATATTAAAAAAATTCTAAAATTTAAATATCACACATTTCATTCACTGGACTAATACTCTGAAATGTTATGGCTGCTTCAACTTAGTGAAAAAATCGGTAAAAGTCCAAAGAATTAAAACTGAGTTTCTATCTAACGTCTGTAAAATAACTTGCACCAGAAGGAATTGAATAATTGCCAGATAGAATAAATACAGACATAAAAACAGCACAATAGCATTTTACACTTTCTTATTTAAAGGTTCACATTGTCACAATCTGCCTCCTGAAGATCAAAGCGGCCCGGAGGACTTGGATATTTCCCTGGACTGAGAATGACTGAGAATGACTGTAGTTCCATAAGTAAACTGAAAAAAGATTTTAATAACTCCCAGTTTGTATACTTTTATTTATTCCTGTCCAAATGTAAGAGTTTTTTATTTACAATATGTGCTGTGGGGAGTAAATCCCGAAATGTAAGTAATTTTAGTATGGCGATGATCATTAATATATATAAAGATATTGTATGTTTTACTCATAGGAAATAGGAGTAGGTAATAAAGTTTGGGACCCTGTACCTTTAATGCTGGGCTGTCTGCCAGGTCCTAGTAACCACCACAAACTGGCCCTAGTCTGATTTCCCCCAGGTAAGCCCAACCACTACCTGAGGGAACCGAGCCAACGGACATTCTTAGCCGTCTGTGTGTGTGCTGCCTAAGTATGCTGAGTTATAGACACAGTTAACCAAGTGTAACATCCTTCAAAGTTTAAGTGGTTAAGGTGCAAAGGTTAAGTGGTATCAAGTACTGTAACTGATATTGCCTTGATTGGATAACTGATACCCCTTTGCTCCTTTGTCTGTGGTTAAGAACAAATTAGCATGTGTCTTATGACCTCCCAAAAACTACTATGATGCCCATTAATACAATTATGAATGGAGCTCAGAGTATTCTAGTAAAGAGAGGTTAGCTGTCCCAACCTAACACCCTCCAAGTTAACAATTTCCTTCTGGATAGACTGGGTGATCTCTCATCAACCCTTCCCCCCCCCACACCACCCCCCTATTATGTTAACCTTCCCCTTCCACTGGACATCTCTGCCGACACTCGGACAGCAAGTTATAAGTCATGAATAGGGTGTCGCCAGTTCCGGCGAGCTGGCAATTGTATGTGCCTATCCTAGTCAACATGGCACCCACAAGCTAGGGACAACTCAAAGGTTCCCTCCCCACCATAGGGGACAACTCAAAGCTTCGCTCCCAGCCATCCTATGCCTGAGTTACACACCAATCCCCGGTCGGAACACAAACCATCCTGATTGGGTGAGGGTTGGCTCTAAGAGCAATCGCGGAGCTAGTGAATTGAGTGAAATTGAAGCAGGACAAGAAGGGAAGGAGATAGAGAGAGGAGGGGAAGAAGACAAGAGGTGGACAAGAGGGGGAAGAGGAAAGTGGGAGAAAATGAGGGGAGAGAGAAGGGGGAGAGAAATGGATAGAGAATGAGGCATAGAGAGGTAGAGACAGATAAGTTGATAGAGAGGGGGAAAAATGGAAAGAGAGGCGAATAGTAGAAGAGGAATGGAGAGAGGGTGAGAAAAAAGGAGTAAAGTAGAGGAAGGGTGAGAGATGAGTGGGGGTGAGAGAAAGGCAGGGTAAGAGAATGAGAGAGAGAACATTGTAAGAAAAGGGGAAACTGGGAGAGAGAAAAAGAAGTTTAAGGATATGTAGAGAGAGGGAGAAAAGGATAGGGAAGAAAATGGGGCCGAAAGGAAGAAAGAAGGGAGAAGAGAGAAAGGGGGAAGAAGAGAATAGGCACATAGGATGAAGTTATAGATAAATAGAGTCAAAAGGTAATGAGAGAAGAGAGAGAGGGAGCAAAGAGTGGGGTGGAAGATAACAAGAGGAGAAAAGGTAGAGAATGTAAATAGTAGGGAAAGGAGGAGGAGAAGAGGAGATAAGAGGAGCAATTAATGGAAAAGAGAAGAGGGAAAGAGAAGGGAAATAGACAAAAGGGAGAGAGAGAAAGGGAAAAGATGAGTTGGAAAAAGGAGGGAAGGAGATATGAGAGGGGGAAAGGGAGAGAAAGGGAAAGAGCAATAAGTAAGAGAATAGAGGAGAGAGAGAAGATGGGAGTGAGAGTTGAAGATTCTGGGGAAAAGGAGAAAGTAGAAAAAAAGCAGAAAGGGACAAGTGGGAAAAATGTGACAAGTGGAAGATGAGGGGAAAGAGGAGAAGGGGAGAAGGTGAGCAGAAGAGAGTGAAGAGGAGAAAATGGGGACAAAACTAGAGAAGTGGGTAAACAATGAGAGCAGGAATGGAGAGGGTAGGGGAGCAACAGGAGAAAGGGGAGGAAGGAGAGCGGGGGAGACAGGAGGGCAATCGAGAAAGAAAGAGTGAAGGTGGCAGACAAAATGAATGGGGAAAAAAAGGAAGAAAGAAGATGGGGAGAGAGCTAAAAAGCAGAACAGTGAGAAAGAGGGGTCATAGGGGGAAGTCGGTGTGGCAAGAGAACTGGGAGGTTTTGCAAAAGATAGAGAGGGCCACATAAGGGCCGACAAGGCCAGGGAGGGCCGCAAGGACTACCTGTGGCCAGAGGGATGCAGGAGGGAGCCAGAAAAAAAAGTGTGAGGACTGTAAGGGACCACTGGAGGAGGAGGTCCTGGTGCAGCTGGTGGTAGCTCCACCCCTGCACCTGGTCAGTAAATACCCAATGGTGTCCCATTGGTAAGAGGCATATTTTTATTTTCTTTAAGGTTATATTTTTAAAAAGATGAATTGGCATATAACAGACGATTCTCTAGAGCTTTTCTTAAGTACTTCCTATACCTCTTGTGCTTGCTCACATCACTTGTATGTAGAGGGGTATGTGACAGCTGACTGAATGGCACACACAGAAACAGCGCACACTCATCTTGAATCTAAATATAGCTAAGGCAAGTCAACTAGAGCTCTTCTTAAAGGGCCAGTTAATTCAGCACAACTTGGAGCACAACACTGTAAAGTACTTCCAAAAACATGTTAAAATAATGTTTACATTTTTAAAATAGATGCCTTTTTCACAGAAAAAAATCATAAATTAAGGACCCTATTAAATTCCAGCCTCGTAAATAAAAGGGCTTCTACTTAAATCCTACGTACCGCAAAATAATTAGTACAACACATTAACATAAAATAAATAAACATTAGAAACATTCTAAATATTCTACTCACCTTTCCAGCATGTCTCGTCATTCTTCAGTTCATCTCCGGCTCAGCCCTGTTAAAAAAAACACAATACATTAATACAATATACAGACACCAAATAAAATAAACATATAAACATATAAATATACATTCAACTTACCTCCCCGCGATGTCCCCGGCCTCCTCCCCTTCAGCACCGGATGGGCCCTGCAACCATCCGCAGTCTAAAAAAATAAAACTCAAAAAACTAACAGAGGACTAAAAAAGCTGTCTATCAATTTTGGCCAATCAGAAGTCGTTAATGTGTGAGCCAATGAGAATGCGCAGATGTCTTCACCCAATCCCTCCGGGGGTGTATCCCATAGTGATTGGCTGAAGGCATCTGCGCCTTGTGATTGGTTCCAATAAAGATTGACAGGTGCTTTAGCCAATCAGGGTGGGATTTTGGGGTGTATCCTATACTGATTGGCTCACACATTGACAACTTCTGATTGGCTAAAATTGATAGACAGCTTTTTAAGCCAATCACAAGCTGCCATTGCCAATTTCCTCCAGGAAAAGGCTCCGCGAGGCTCATTAGCATCGGGGAAGTCTGCGAGTGCAGACCTCCTTTAGTTTTTTTATTTTTATTTTTCTAGACCGTG
This sequence comes from Discoglossus pictus, assembly GCA_027410445.1. NCBI lineage: Eukaryota > Metazoa > Chordata > Amphibia > Anura > Alytidae > Discoglossus > Discoglossus pictus. The sequence goes on from CM050169.1 coordinate 32,544,538, forward strand.
GATGGTTGCAGGGCCCAGCCGGGGCTGAAGGGGAGGAGGCCGGGGACATCGCGGGGAGGTAAGTTGAATCATGTATATTTATATGTTTATATGTTTATTTTATTTGGTGTCTGTATATTGTATTAATGTATTGTGTTTTTTTTAACAGGGCCGTGCCGGAGATGAACTGAAGAATGACGAGACATGCTGGAAAGGCGAGTAGAATATTTAGAATGTATATAATGTTTATTTATTTTATGCTAATGTTTTGTACTAATTATTTTGTTTTGTTTTACCCCTAGGTTAGTAATCTGAAGGGACATCTTAAAGGTAAGTGGTCTTAATTATTTTATTTTATCTTAGAATTAGGGTCTGTGTATGTAGTTAGGATTTATTGTATATTAGATAGATAGGGGGATGTATGTAATGTAATGTATTGTATGTATGTATTGTATTGTGTATGTCTGTCTTTCCTTTTCAGGTGTGTAATTTTTTTTTCTGTAGTGGGGGGGGGGGGGGGTTGTATTGTATTTTCTTATTTTCTGTAATGTAGGTTTTTTTTTATTTTCTGTACTGTAGTTTTTTTTTATTTTTGGTGACTTAGGTTTTTTTATTTTCTGTAAGGTAGTTTTTTTTTCTTTTTGTAATTAGAGTGGTTGGGAGGTTTATTAGGGGGTAGGTAGTGTAGGTAGGTAGTGTAAGTGTTAATAGATTAGTGTAGAGGGGGTTAGTTTAGATTTAATGGTGTATTGGGGGTTATAGTGTAGTGTTTGTAGTTAGTGTCATGATGGTCCTTGTTGACCGTCATGGCACTTATGTGGTTAATGTTAGGGTTTTAACAGCCCCATAAGTGTCATAATATACCCTTATGGGACTGATGGGGTTAAATTGAGGCTTATGGGGGTCTGCATTGACCCCCATGAGTTAGAGGGTTAATTAAGGCGTTATGGGGGTCTGTGTTGACCACTATCAGTTATAGGGTTAATTAAGGCCTTATGGGGGTCTGTATTGACCCTTATGAGTTATAGGGTTAATTAAGGCCTTATGGGGGTCTGTATTGACCCCCATAAGTGACAGGGTTAATTAAGTGCTTATGGGGGTCTGTATTGACCCCCATGAGGGACAGGATTAATTAAGTGCTTATGGGGGTCTGTATTCACCCCCATGAGTTATAGGGTTAATTAAGGCCTTATGAGGGTCTGTATTAACCCCCATAAGTGGCAGGGTTAATTAAATGCTTATGGGGGTCTGTATTGACCCCCATGAGTGACAGGGTTAATTAAGTGCTTATGGGCGTCTGTATTGACCCCCATGAGTTATAGGGTTAATTAAGGCCTTATGGGGGTCTGTATTGACCCCCATGTGTGACAGGGTTAATTAAGTGCTTATGGGGGTCTGTATTGACCACCATGAGTTATAGGGTTAATTTTAGTTGCCTGGGGTTAATATTTTTTAGTGCGAGTCCTTTCAGAACCTTTACGGTCCTTTAAGGACCCGCGAGGCGGCAAATGTAAAAATTGAAATGCAGCAGGGTCACGATCGGTGCCGAGGGGAGCAAGGGGTTAAAGTGGGTGGGCTGCCAGGATCCCTTTGGACCCCTGCAGCAAGGGGTTTATGTGTTGATACTTCGGGGGTCCCGATGGGGACCCCCAGCATAGAGGGGAGTCAATTTTTTTGCCGCGGCCAGGATTGGCTAATAGTGTGCCGCAGGCCCTTTAAGGAGCCGGGGCGGGGGAATTTAAAACTCTTAAATGCAGCGGGGCCTGATCAGTGCCGATTGGGGACCCCCGCTGCAAGGGGTTAATGTGGGGGTGCTGCAGGGGTACCGATAGAGATCCCTGCAGCATGGGGAAGTGTATAGGGAGCAGGGGGGAGCCTTACATTGCTGTCTGGGGCTGCTCCTAGGCAGCACGTAGAGGTTTTATGATTTCTTGCAGGCACTTTTTGTGCCCGTAGGGATTCTTCCGAGATACGAGAATCGCTCGTAGATTTATGGCTGCGTGTGACTACGTAACTCTCTCGAAACCTATTCTCGGCCATTTTTCGTAGTCATATCGCAAAGCAGGCTGCGAGAGATTCGATCCATGCAAACAGCAAAAAACGGCCTTTTGCGAGCACCGAGAGAACTACGAGGGAGATTTTAATGAGGCTCTATGTGTCTATATGAGACACTGGCAAGTCCCCCAGGCAGACTGACAGCAACAGCTATGTGTAGAGTGTGTAGAGAGCAGGAGCAGAAAAAGGGTTAACTCTTCCCAAATTCCTCTGTGCAGGGAAGTGACTGCTGGAAACTCCTAAATATGTTACTTGTGGGTTAACTGATGGCTGATTACATTCCTAAATGCAGAGAAAAAACATAAATCTTGTTTTCACAGAGCTTGTGGTGGCTGATGTCTGCAGGTGTTGTTAATCATGGAACAGTCAGCAGTGTGTATGTAAACAGACATTAGACATTATTATTAATTCATTTTAACATAGAATCATGTGCTCTTTCAAACAATGAAGAGCACATATAGTAAGGTAAATGGCCCTTTAATTATTCCCCTCCTCTACCTTGTGCTTGCTCACAACACTAGTTGTGGATGAGTATGTGACGGCTGGCTGGATAGTACAGACAGCACACACTCATCTTGGAGAGGGGCTGAAGCAACAGACACCCTTAGGGGTTAGAGTGCCAAAGGGGCCCTAGAGTTACATTATGTACGTTTAAAAATGGTGCAAATATTCACCCCTCAGTCTAAAAGGCATAACGTGTGCCAGACCTGACAGGCTGGGTGTCTCGTGAGGAGGCAGGATCAAGATACGCAAGTTAATGTGCCCTTGTGTTCCGAGGCTGGATTGGTGAGATCATGTAGGGGTCAGCATTGACCCATGGTGGTTTTAAGACATGCAATAAACACACACACATACACCCCTTTCGTGTTCTGTTCTTTATTTTCTTTCTAATCTACCATTTTTATACTTTTTGTCTTATGCTTTTTAAAATGTTATGCTTTCTCTCACTCTAAGATCACAAAATATTTACCTAATAACCAAAAAATGTCTTAGACACCACGATATGTCCAGATATGATATTACTAATTTTGTATTGTACCAATGTAATGTCTTTTAGAAAGTGTCATGTCAATAGCTCATCTATCATGGAACGTACTTGTAAAGGATATAACTCTAATGTCCCTAATACTGTGTGTATAAATATTTTGCAAAAAGTGGTGCTTTGACTTTTTAATGTGTCTAATAAAACTTATTGAGGCAAAAAAATTGGTGCAAATAAGCATTCTACAATCAAGCCTTGTTGGGAGTGTTTTCTGGCTCCAAGCCACTTAAACCTTATCTTCCAATCTCCCAACACCACTTTGAATGCCTAGAAAAAAATGTACATTAGGAGAGAATAGATGGAGATGAGGAGCATTAATAAATGCAATGTGCAGGGCTATATGAAACTTGGTATAATCTTTATATATTAGTAATATGCAGAGCAATATGAAATTTATATAGTAATGTCTATGGTCAATAAGAAGTTTAGCATATGTTTATACACCTGTGTGTATGTAGATGGCTATTTATACATTCTGTAATGTAGAGGACTATATCTGTATGGGACTATATTCTTTATTATACCAGTACTGTGAAGGACTATATATGATAGTGCCCATGTAGATATATGATAGTGCCTATGTAATGCCCATTGGATTTAAAAAAATTACACCACTATTTGTTTGAGTCTTGTTTGTTTCTTGAACAATTGAGAACAAAGTAGAACAGTCTCCAGTAGAAGTAGAAGAAATAATGGAGTTCAAGATGCAAAAGATATATTTACAAGGAAATAAATTGCAAAATACAGAGCTAAAACTTGGCTTGTATTGGCAAAGAGAAATATTACAAAGAGCATAATCAATAAATTACTTATAACAAGTCTCTAATGACTTATAACACGTCTCTGTATGTTACAAAGATAATTCAGGTGCATGCTCAGGAGAGATAACTATAGAGGCTGGTTGACAATGTAAAAAAGAGCTAATGTTTACCACAGTGTCCTTTACAAAAGTTGCAAAAAATGAATAAGGGGTAAACGCAAGACACAGAACTATTTACAAGGGGTACCCTGTATGACAAAGGACAAGACAAACATTCGGACACATGAGGAATTGACGACCCTGCTCCCGAGAGCTTACAGAGTAAAATGAGACTCTGCTCCCGAGAGCTTACGGAGTAAAGGAGATGGGGAAGTGACACAAGAGGGCAAGAGTCTGATGGACTGTGTTTATGTAGGTGGTCCGGTAAGCAGGCAGAATTTCTCTCCACAAGGCAAATTAGAAGTTCTGAGGCTGGGTTCTTCCTCCTCCAGGACAGTATTTGTTTTCTTTACTTGCCAGTTGCATTACACTGACTTCTTCTTACAAAGCTGAGATCAAACTAATAAAAGTCTATTTTAATGGAGATGAGATGTAGCTGAACTTGTGGATATCTCCTGATGTTCTCAAATGTTATCATTTCAATGCTTCATTCAATGTCAAACAATACAGGGAATATTCCGGGAAATTTAAGTTCAGTTCCATTTGGCTTAAATTCCTTGTGAGTCTTGGGTTGCAGTTCTGTAGAGAAATGAGACAAAGTTAAAAACCAATGTAGTTTTTACAACATTACATTTTTATGTTACAGAAGAGAAGGGTTTGTGTGTGTGTGTATGATCACAGACAAAATGTTTTCGAAAGTAAAAAAAATAACCATTAAATATGTAATTAGTAGTAGGAGTTTATTGAAAAGTTTATCTTTAAATATAATGTAGTAGTAGTAGTAGTAGTAGTAGTAGTAGTAGTAGTAGTAGTATACTGAAGTGAAAGCCATTATGTTTGTTTCTGTTTACTTGTTTCTTCAACTGGCAAGAAACATTGAATGCAGAAAAAAAATGTGGCAATCCTTAGTGGTAAATGCTTACAGCAGGACTAATGGAAGTCTAAGTCTACAATAACCCCCACCCTCGCTGACAAACAAGACAATGACTGCCCCTAGTAATGAAATAATTGCATATGATAGATAATGAAATAATAGCTGTTGTGCCTAAGTCTATTTCTTCAAAAGAGTATAATGTTAATATAGGGCAACAGTATAACCTTTAAGTTATTGCAAGCCTTCGGTCCTCCCTACATCTTTTTAGTAATTGTGCTTTGTGATGTCATTCATTGTGACATATGATTTTTATTCATTTATACAAGAGACTGTGGATTAGTGTATCCAGGGGTGGTTGTTTATTTACTGCGGAAATTGACAACACACCTCTGATACTCACTAGACATCTCTCACTTAATTGCTCACAATTGATAACACACTGAATAAATGCCTGCCATGCCAATTAAAGGGCAGGTCTGGTCATACACAATAAAAATCTGTACTTACACATAAATACATTTAAGAAAAATGATATACTCACCTCACAGTCTTATCTCCTTAAAGATCTCCAAATGTTCAAATATTTTGCTCTTGTCATTTCAATGCTTCCACTGAAACTAAATTTGGTTCAGTTTGGGCTATGTGTCTGGTGGGCAGTTCTGTAGAAAAGAAACATCAAGGTTAAAGAACAATGGAGTTTTAAAACATAACTTTTGAGCACATTTAAAGAGAAAAGGTGTATCTGACCTGTTATGGAGACTCGGTCCTGAATTACATTTTTCAGCTGATTCCCCAATATAGTATCCAATTAAAGATGTCACTGTCACTTCTGGAGTTTAAAACCTACAGCATTAAACATGAGCAAAATAATTAAAAAGTAATCCCTTTAATTTTACTGGTGTATTGTAGTGGAAGCCACCATTTTTTTCTGTGTAACTACTTCAGAACGAACCTTGAATGAAAACAGAATGGCGTAATCCTTATTGTAAGTTCTTCCAGTAAGGTCTTATGGAAGTCTACAAAGTCATTTTTGTGTTAATAAAGCCAATGCACAACTATGCCAGTGGTTGGCCCAAGAAATAACAATTGCATATGATAAACAATTAAAGGCTATAGTTTGAGCATTACCAAAGTCAATCACTTCAAGAGTATAATGTTAATAATAGAGATTCAAGTTTTTGTACATTAGACATTGACTTGCAGATGTCATATCCCTACATCTGTATAGTAACTATATATACTGAAAAATACCAATTACTCACATATTCATTACGGTGACAACACATCCAAGTGCATTCCTGCCATCGTCTTAGCATACTTACACTGAAGTCTATACTCACATTTAAATAAATTAAAGCAAATACTATTCTCACCTCATAGTCATCTCCTCATTGTCCATCATTTACTGTATTTTTATACAGTGCTCCATTTTTCTGCTGAAAAATACAAGGGGTACAAGTAAATACATGGGACTCATGACTATATTAATTTAAACATACATTAACACTAAGTTTCAAGAAGTAACATAACACAGTATACATTTCTAATGCTTCTTATAAAATTAGAAAGTCAGTTAGAAAGTCAGTTATATTACTTCAAAAGGTATAATCTACTTTTCTGTCGTACAATTAACCCTCAGTAGTTAAACCATACCTTTATATATGCAGTCTCAATGTGCAAGGTAGAGTTTGCTGCTTTAAGGGCTTCTTATAGTCATGTTTATAGGCCACAGGACCACTGGCACGTCCCTTTAAGACTTCTTATATAGTCACGTTTATAGGACACAGGCACATGGTCCCTTTCTGTTGATAAAGCTGATACACAACTAAGTCAGTGGTTGGCCCAGGGAATAACATTTGCATATGATAAATAATGCATTGATGGCTATAGTATGAACATTACCAAAGTCAATTACTGTAAATATGGAAATACAATGGTTACGTTTTTTTGTACACTAGACATTGACTTGCAGATCTTCTGTCCCTAAATGTGTATAGTAAGTGGGCTTTATGGTGTCATCTGTTATGACATATGGTGCTTTTCTATACAGAGGTACATATTGAAGGGCTGCTTTAAAACTAAGCCATGCCAGTCACAGGAAGGCTTGGCCGCCTCAACATACATACACTGAAGTCTATACTCACATTTAAATAAATTAAAGCAAATACTATACTCACCTCATAGTCCTATCTCCTCACTGGTGGAATTGTTCATCATTTACTGTATTTTTGTACAGTGCTCCAATTTGTCTGCTGAAAAATGCAAGGGGTACAGTAAATACACAAATAGCAAACAAATAAATAAACTCATAGTCCTATCTCCTTACTGGTGGAAGTATTCATTATTTACTGATTTTATGCAGTGCTACCATTTTCTGCAAAAAAATACCAGGAGTACAGTAAATGCATGGGACTCGTGCCTACAGCAATTAAAACATAATACTAAGTTTCAAGAAGTAAAATAACACAGTACACATTTATTATGTTTTTTCTAAAATTAGAAACTTATTTATATTACTTCATTCAGTATAATATTTTTTGCCTGTACAAATAACCTAGTCCCTCAGTTATTAAACCTTACCTTTATCTATGAAGTTTCCATGTGCAAGGTAGTGTTTCCTCCTTTAAGGCACATGGTTATTCATCACTTGAAGTTTAAGCTGTGAATGATTTTGCCTCCCAATGCTGCTCCTTATATAGGGGATTTGGGCTCTGTGACATCATCTATTATGACACATCTCTGATGTAAGAAGTTGTTTGTTACCTAGAGGGCCCCGGTCAGCCTATCAGTATTTGTCAGTAAGGCTCATTTTCTGGGTATACCTTTAATTATGCCAGTATTCAGATATATAGAAAACCGTTTCTTTTACTGCAGGATCAATCCATGCTTGCTATAATATATTATTGTTAGGTAAATCCATGCTTCTTACACTATATTAATCCACATTGTCTGTGATATACTTAAGCAGGACAACTCTATGCTTGCTATGGTATATTCCATGCAGGGTAGATCACTATGATATAATCATACAAAGTATAACTATGCTTACTTCGGTATATTGATACAGGGTAAATCCAAACTCCCTGCAAGATACTAATGCAGGGCAAATCTATGCTCAATGCAATATGTGATACTGGCTAAGCGGTCTCATTTAGTGCTTTATTTTGCACTATATGGAACCCGATATGCTATGCATTCATTGCAGCTTTCATAAATCTTGGATACGGACAGGCACGGATTTACCATTAGGCACAATAGACATGTTCCTAGGGGTGCCTGTCTGCAGGGGCCTTGTGTTTTTGCAATGTCTTAAAACAGACTTCGAAAATACACACAGCTCCTTGCATGAAGTGCTATGCCTTGGTGGTGGGGGAAAAAAAGGACCTCTCCGAGTTATACTACTTATAAAGTAATTTCCTCTTTTCCGTACAAAGCATGATGGGAGGTGTAGTCTCAACTACATACAAGCCAACAACCTGCACAATTCTCCCTGAATGGTTCTCAGGCTAATGTTATAGGGAGTTCACAGAGATTTGCCAAATGAGACAGTGACACCCAAAACGTTAAAGGACCACTGAAGTTCAAGAACAATAAACTTGTTTGTCAAGTATGTACCAAGTTAACAGTATTTGCAGCTGCTTAATCCATTGACATTTTTTATAAAATCTGACGTTTTGAAGACTCTGTTTATAAGTACAGAAATCCAGAATTGTGCTGTTAACTTCCCCATGATATAAATAACCAACCGTATGTACTACCTTGACATCCCTTGTATACCTTGGTATAGTGATATAAAAGCACAATGGATGACATCACAAAGTCAAAGATTTGCAAATCAAAAGCTTATATTATACTCTTTTGAAAAAATATATTTGGGCTCAGCCTTTAATTCACTACCTATCTGTTTATGAGAGCTGGATGATGGGGTCGTGTGCTTGTAGTTATCAGTGGATAGAGGGCTGAGGAAGCAGGGAACAGGCAGAAGTCCAGAGTCATTGTTTGACCCTCTCATACAACATTAATGTAATTTAACTATTTCCTTATTTATACCTTGAGAATGGTCATGGACAAAATTACACAGTCCTATACCTCTTCTGATGGAACAGACCACTTCCAAAAGAAAATTCTTCCCTCCTTCCAAACACTCCAACATCTCTTCTTCAAAGGGACAGTCCCACTTGGTCAAACATCTCTTTCCCAGCTAATCATATCCATCTTTCCATCTCTTTTTCCTTTTCAATTGTTTTTCTCAATATTTAAGGAGAAAGAAACATTGCAGAGATATATTTAGTAATAAACTACAAACATGCTATCACAGAGAGTCCCAAACTATTGTCCATCGATAATCAGTGGCCCATGAGCTTCATCTTGCTGGAGTACAAATGTAGTAGTATTACAAAAACATGTGTAATATAATTAATATATATTAATAAAAGTGCATAACAAATATTATATATGCTTCTAAGTAGTATATGTTATTGTTTATAAGTGTAAGTTTAATTGATAAACAATTAACCGCAAATAAATTATTACAAGGTCCGGAAAGACCTTCAGCAACTCCTCAGCAATTTTCAAGTGCACTTGGGAGAACCACTGTACTAACAAATATTGCATGTTTTCAAAAATATAGGCCCCTCTTTGCCAATTTGGAATAGCAGGGAATATCCAGTTTGTGTCAGTAAAGTATAATTGTTGGTATTATTACCCTTTATTTATAAATCAACTGCATTTTCTATAGTGCCATTTACAAATTAGAAAAAAATACAGTGGGTACAAATAGCAAATTACAAAGGTATAGACACTTTTAAGGTAAGTAGAAATACAAGTAAAGATACAATACAAATATAAGACGCATTTTTGGGGAACAGAGTTAGTCTAACAAGGTTGAGGTTCATACTCAGAAGAGCTTGCAAAGGAAAGGGTGAGTTGAGAGACAGGAGGGCGACATATGCACAATTTTACTATGGTGCTATGGGAGCATGCATAGATGGAGAAGAGAAGTGTGACTATGGCTGAACCTTGGGGTCAGTGTGTGTTGGAAAAAAAGTGGTTCCAGAGAAGGAGACATTAAATATTCAATATTCTAGATAGATTGTAAACCACAAGAGAACTGTGTTATGGGTATCAAGGGAATAGAGAATTTGTATAAGAGGGTGGTCAACTGTATCAAAGGCAGCCAAGTGATCAAGGAGAATTAGTAGAGAGAAGTGATGCTTTGACTTGCTGTAAGCAGGCTATGAGTGATTTTTGCAAGAATTGTCTCTATGAAGTGTTGGGGATGCGGTCAAGAGAGTTGGAGGAAAGCAATTGAGTTAGGTGAGTGTAAAATAGCCACTCAAGTAGTTTTGAAGCCAAAGGAAAGCAGAGTCAGTTGGATGCAGAAGCTGGGTCAGATGAGGGTTTCTTGATGATGGGTGTAAGTAAGACATGTTTTAAATATGATAGTATCTTGATGTGTTTAGGGAAACGTAGAATAGATGTGCGAAAGTTGAGAATAAGTGTGGGCAAGTTAAAAGGTGCGAGGTTGATAGAAGACCAGAGATTTCATCCTCAGTTACAAGGTTAAAGGAGCCCCCCGTAAACATTTGAATTGAGTAAGGGCAAAACCTGGGTGTTACAGGTTTGTTTAAAGCAGAGCGTGAGCCATGTTGAGAGGAAAATTCCTTTCATATTATATTGATTTCATTTTCAAAGTTTCTTGTAAAGTCTAACAACATGAGATAGGAAGGGGTGGGAGAAAAGATGTTTGAGGTTGAAGACAAAGTATTAAAGATATTAAAGGTAGTGTTGTTTTGTAAAATTGAGGGCAAAGAAGTAGTAGGGCAGAATAAATGTGTAATCCAGGTTGGGCCAGGGTGGGAGGGCCCCCTGAAGCCCTTAAACCACCAATAAATAAAAAAAATGCAAATATATATAAATATATATATATATATATATATATATACATATATATACAGTATGTCACAAAAGTGAGTACACCCCCTCACATTTTTGTAAATATTCTATTATATCTTTTCATGTGACAACACTGAAGAAATGACACTCTGCTACAATGTAAAGTAGTAAGTGTACAGCCTGTATAACAGTGTAAATGTGCTGTCCCTTCAAAATAACTCAACACACAGCCATTAATGTCTAAACAGTTTTTAAGATGTTGATATAAAACAGTATGTCTTTCCCAGGAAAGCTTAGACCCATCATTTTTATATAATTATATATATATATATATATATAATCACACAAAAAAGGAACCAAACAAGTCTTCAACAGTTCAAGTGCTTAACACTATACATTTACAAACAACAAAAATAGGTAAACCTTTATTCAGACCAGGAAATCAACTACGGCGTTTTAAAAAAATCTGATGCTTAAAAAAATATATAACCATCTGATAGTACTAGTAGTTCTAAAGGGGATGTGTATTTGGAAATCTTTACCACAAATCCCAATAATGGGTTAATGTTATTTGAAACGCTATATCTACAAATATACCTTAGTAGACTCAATACATTTATTTTAAGCGTCAGCTCTGTAGTTGATTTCCTGGTATAAATAAAGGTTTACCTATGTTTGTTCTATATATATATATATATATATATATATATATATATATATATATATATATATATATACACACACAATAAGTTGAATATACTGTAGACTTTATCCTCCCCCCACCCCCCACCCCACCACCACCACCACCACCAGAATTTTGGGGGTTCCTACGCCCATGACTTTATAATAGAAATATTGCGCAAATGCATTTTCAATACTTGCTCAGTGGTTTCTATTCGAAATGAAAAATCAGGTAAAATGTGTTTAACTTGCTGTTTCTGTTACAAAATAATATACATGAACTTTAACTATTTAATATACATTTGAGAAAGCTTTGTTTTATAATACAAATACTAATATATAGGTGCTCTGAAATTGATGAATTGGGAGAGTGATTAGAATAGGGGATAAACAAATACGTTTCACATAAGTTTTCTGTGTTGTTTTAGTACAATATGTCTTTATTACTTACCTTTGGATCTTCTGTAATGCCATTTTAGAAAATGTGGCACTTACATGGGAGATAATATGTTATTATCAATAGTTTTTTTTTTTTTTTTTTTTTAATTGATTTTTATTAGACAGGTCAGACATATAACATAGTACACCAAAAACATTAGAAGTGATAAATAGGAATTAACAATAAACGTATTTCACATATTTGGTTTCCAGTGTGTCCTCTGCCTGTCCAAAACTCCTCTCCCTTTTCCGTTTTTCTGGTATTATAATAGCTGATATTAGCTTTTAAATAACTTAAGGCTAACGAGAAAACTATATTTAATGAAGTCCCATAACTATGGGAAAAATATGATGAACTTGGATTCCTGACCAACTGTTGTTTTGAGCTTGGTTGGTAGCATCTAATAGAAAGATTATTCTGTGTTTAGGTTACTGTGTGGGCTAATGATGTTGGGTAAATTAAGACCACTACTACTATGGATCCCCTAATAGCTCCTTTGTAGGGAGAAGTGTCACTCACCCTATTCATCTGCCGCGTCTTGTCTCCCAGGCGGCCCAGCAGGAGGCCCAGCGCTTGTAGTTATGGTCAACCTCTGCGGACAAAACGCTCATGGATCGAACGAACTCAATTTTGTTTAAGACTACTTCAAATGTTGGGGTGGGTGATTTCCAATGGGCGGCTACTACTATCCTCACTGCTAGGAAAATTTGGTTAGTTAGGAATTGTTCTGAGTTGGACATCCCTTCTACCGGTAATCCTACGATGGCCTCTTCTGGTCTCATGGGATAGCATTGACCCCATAGTTTCTCCAGGGTTTTGTAGGTGTCCACCCATGTGTGTCTAATCATAGGGCATTCCCATAATTTATGGATTAGAGTCCCTTTTTGGTTGCAGCCCCTTTCGCATATGTCACTAATTGTCTGGTTCCCTATGTGCATTCTTACTGGGGTTAGGTACCACCTCATAATAACTTTATAGGAGTTTTCTTTCATAATTACGTTAAGTGATGTGTTTTTGGCTTGTTTCCGAATACTATTCCATTGGTCTCTGTCTAAATTTATGTTGAGGTCAGCTTCCCATGCTGATTCATAGTGTAATTTAGGGGGAGTGACTAAATCGCTTAAATGGTTATATATTGTGGAGATGTTTCCTTTCCCTCCCGGGAATTTAATGCAACATTTTTCGAATAAGGATATATTTTGCCCTCCTTTATTCTTAGTGATGTGATTTAATCTTTGGTTTATAGCGATTAGGTTAAGCCATTCCCCCGGAGGAAGGGGTTTGTCTTCTAGGAATGCGGTGGTGGACCATTTTTGATTAACAACCGGTAAATCTGCCGCAATTGAGCAATTATTATCAATCCACCATCTGTATTGAGCATTAGAGTTTATTTTGGGGTTAGTTGAAAGTGGCCATAGAGGGCTGAGCCCTGACTCCTGGCCCAGCAGTCTGTTCCTCTTATTTATATCTTTCCATAGGGAAATTGAATGCCTCACACTTGATGGAATTGATTGGGGTAACTTGAAGCCCTGCTGGGTTGAGAGCCATAGTAACTGACGCATGATTAAATCATTGGACCCTAGTATGCGTTTTTCTAATTGAACCCATACCGGGGGGGAGTCCCTGACATACCACTTAACTAGTTGTGCTAATCTAGCAGCTTTAAAGTACCTGGAAATGTCTGGAAATCCGAGCCCACCATCCTTCTTAGTCGCAGTAGTTGTTTCTCTGTTTATTCTAGGTTTTTTATTGTTCCACAGAAAACTCATTAGTAATTTCTGTATTTTTTTCAAGTCTATCGCTAAAATCGAGATAGGTAAGGTCCGAAAAAGGTAGAGCAGTTTGGGGAGTACGTTCATTTTGACAGCATGTAGCTTTCCTAACCACGAAATCTTTAGTTATGACCACCTGTGCAGGTCCCTAGTTAATTGTTTAAAGAGGGTTGGGTAGTTTGCTTCATATAGGGTCTTAGTTGATTTTGTAATTTGTACGCCTAGGTAGTTGATAGAATTCGGGGCCCATTTTATTGGGAAGTTATTGGCTAGTAGTTTTTCCGTGGTGGGAGGAAGTGATATATTAAGGGCTATGCTTTTACTTGTGTTAATTTTGAATCCTGACAGTGGGCCAAATTGAGACAAAAGTTTGAATAGATTAGGTAGACTAACCAGGGGGTTTGATATTGTTAGTAGGATATCATCGGCAAAAAGGCTAATTTTATGATCTGTCGGGCCGACCCGTATACCCGATATGTCAGTGTGCTGACGAATGGCAATTGCTAGGGGCTCTATACTGAGGGCGAACAGCAATGGTGATAGAGGGCACCCCTGTCTTGTCCCCCTTGTGATGTTGAATTTTAGTGAATTGTGTCCTTGATATGTAACTTGTGCGGTTGGTTCCGAGTATAATGTCGCGATGCTTCGCAGAAAACCTTCCGGAATTCCGAATTTGTTCAGTGTGGCGTTCATAAATGTCCAATCTAACCTATCAAATGCCTTCTCGGCATCAAGCGCCAACAACATAGCGCGGCCTTCATTACTTTTGGTTATGTCAATAAGGTCAACAATTTTTCTGGTATTGTCTGGCGCTTCTCTCCCCTTAATGAACCCTACTTGGTCTGGATGTACCACTTCAGGTAACAGATTCGCTAGTCTTGACGCTAAGATTTTGGTGTATATTTTTAAATCTGTGTTGATCAGAGATATTGGTCTATAGCTAGCACATTGGGATGGGTCTTTCCCCGGTTTAGGAATCAGTATTATTTTAGCTTCTAAGAATTCCGGTTTAATTTTTTCACCAGCTAAGAAGCTGTTAAATAGCTTATGTAAGGTGGGGCTAAGTAGATCGCTCATATGTTTGTAGTAGAGGTTGGAATAGCCATCTGGCCCTGGGGCCCCGTGTGCCTTTGTGGATTTGATCGCATCCTGTATTTCTTCGACCGAGATGGGCTCTAAGAGTGATTTAGCTTTGATAGAGTCTAATTGGGGTATATTTAAGTTATTTAGTGTATTTTCAATTTCTAGTTTGTGGGTTGGGGTGCCTGATTCGGGTGTTTTGCTGTAAAGGTCCGCATAAAATTGTCTGAATTCGTTTACTATTTGATCTGGTTTAAAAACTGTCTGCCTATTTTTGGTGATTATTTTGGCTATGAATGAGTTTGCTCTTTTTTCTTTTAGTCTCGTGGCCAGCATTCTATCGGGCTTGTTTGCGTATCTGAAGAATTTAGCTTCAGTTCGCTGTAGGATATTGACCATTTTCCCTCTTAAAATAGTGTTTAGTTCTTGTTTGTAACTTAGTATCTTCTCATGGGTATGTCGTGATTTATCTTTAACAAATAGTTTCTGTGCTTCAGCAATTTTCTGGTTTAGAAGTAAGATTTGTGCTTGGTCTTTTTTCTTTTTGATTGAACTAATTTGTATACAGACTCCCTGATCACTGCCTTGTGAGCTGCCCAAATTCCATCTATGTCTATCTCCCCTACTGTATTGAGGTCAAGATAATCTACGATTGCAGTTCTGACCTTATCTCGTGTGATAGGGTCGTTCAGTATACTGGGATTTAATGACCACCTTGGGTTATTTCCTTTCGGTAGGAGATTATTCATGGAGATTTTGACTAGATCGTGGTCCGACCATGCTATGGGGCAGATAGAGGCCTCAGTTAGGTTCCCTGTAACGTTCTGTGGGATCAGGATATAGTCTATTCTGGAGAGCGAACCATGCTGGCGGAAAAAAATGTGTATTCCCTTTCTGTGGGGTTCATGTTTCTCCAGGTATCAATCATGCAGTTTGATTTTAGGAGTTTTTTGAGAGCTTTGGTCGCTGTGGGGATTTTTTGTGAACCTAAATCGTTTGACTTGTCTTTGAGCGGGTCTAAGACCGCGTTCATGTCTCCTCCTATTATCTTAAGTCCGTCTTCCCAGCTATCTGTGAGTTTCTGTATTTTTTGAAAGAATGGCGTTTGATCTGTGTTCGGGGCGTAAATGTTCAAGAATGAAACCTTACGTTCGTGTATGGTCCCATGTACTGCTAAAAACCTGCCATCTTTATCTGTTTGAATTTTACTTAACTGAAAGTTGAGTCTTCTGTGGAACAAAATCGTGACTCCCTTTTGTTTGGTATCTGCGGTCGAATGGAATGCCTGAGTAAAGACTCCCCCCCAATATTTTGGTAGTGCTTGTTTTCTAAAGTGAGTTTCCTGAATCATTTACGATATCAAGATTTAGTTTTTGGTAATTTCTCAAGGCTACCCCCCTCTTGATTGGTTCGTTCAGACCATGAGCGTTGTGTGACGCAATGACAATGTCCATATTTCTTATTGAGGTGTATGACCCTTTGGTGTGTCTAAATGGCTATCTCACCTTTCTGGAAGCCTGTTACTTCGTTATCCTGTGCCTCCTGCTGGTTTCCGCCCGAAGACTGCTCAGCAGCTGGCTGTGTGGGAGAGTATCTGTACTCAAAGGAAAAAAGACAACAGAGTATGAGCCAAGTTGCTTATACTTAAACTTTCGGAATTATAAAAACCTGGCTCAGTAATTAAGCAAGTTCCTACTTTTCCTCTAGTGGGGAACCCTAAGGTAATCCTGGGTAAGAAGTCTAAGTACTTGAGTCTGTTTGTGTGTCTTACTGTTGGTCAGGAAGGCTCTTAGTATGTTTGAACTTAATTGTGTTCCTTACTTAAATAAAGTGTGGTAATTTAAACTACTATGAGGAGAGCGTTTGCTGTCCTCTTCGTATTTTACTGGTGGGCCAGTTAGTGTCTCTAAACTGACACTGAATTGGTCCGCCTAAACTTTCCCTACTGTAGGGGTTTTTGGAAGTCTACGTGTTAGCGCCCGTAGGGACGCCTTCTAGGTGTGTGTTGCTTTTGCCTTTACGGCCTGGGTTAAACTGTCTATAGTGTGTATTAGAACTTTCACTGGTGTGGGTGCTACCTTATTGGATCTACTCGTTTTCAGATTCAACTAGCTTTGGTTGTCAGAGTAGCATGAAAACAAGGAGAGAGAGAGAAGAAGAGAGAGGAAGATGAAGCAAAAAAAAAGACAAAAAAAACAGAGAAACAAAATAAGTGACAACTCATTGTAGTAAGTCTTTTTCTCCGTTCATGGGAGGACTCCTTCCTCTCGGGTTTTCTGTTGGTTGTAACTGCTCTCCGACAGTGACCTTGATGTTCCATTCCGCCAGCAAGTTAATGCCTTCCTCCAGTGTTCTGATGGTGAAGAATTTTCCCTCTTTGGATATATTGAGGCGAAAAGGGAAACCCCATGTATACCTCCATCCTTGAGCAGGATACAGTCCAGAACCGGTTTCAGTTGTCTCCTTTTGGCAAGGGTAGTCGGGGCTAGATCAGAAAAAAGCAGCGGTGTGTGCCCCTCGATGGGAGGGATGCCTTTTCTTGCGGCCTTCATGAACAGTTCTTTGGTGGAGTAGTAGTGGAATCTGGCAATGATGTCTCTTGGGCGCTCCTGTGGAGATGACCGGAATCCTAGGGCTCTGTGAAACCGATCCATTCTCAAGTTTTCTGGATGTATGTTTGGGAGGAGAAATTCACATAGATCGTTTAGGAATGCGTGTAGGTCCTTGACAGACTCCGGCACGTTCCTCAGCCGTATGTTCTGTCGTCTAGATCTGTTTTCTAGATCTTCCTGTTGCAACTGTTGTCTAGATTGTTCCTCCTTCAAAGCCAAGATCTCCTCTGTTAGCTTGTTGTTATGTTGCATTATTTCCGAAATTTTAGTTTCCAGTTTTGTTGTTTTATCGTCCACCTTTTTAATTTCTGTGGTTAGTTCTGTTGTCACCTTCCGAATGTCTGATTTGACCTCCTCTCTGAAGTTGGATATTAGGTCTTTAAGGTCCTGGATGTCACTTTTAGTGCTAGGCGCTGACATTTCAGAGCTTGTTGCTGCGTGGACTGCGGCTGTGGGGTGTTTTATTGGTGGGAGAACTTGCTGAAGATTTGGGTAGGGCAGTAAGATTGGATCCCTTTATTGTTCTTTCTCGTGGCAACACCTGCCATCTCAGTGAGAGTATTGTAGATCAAGTTGTTGCCAGAGACCTGGTTTCACTTGGTTTGTCCCAGAGCAATTGTTAGCGTCCTATATTGCTGGGCTTTTTGCTAGTTACATCTTTTTGGATTTATTAAAAGTTCTTGAACCGAAGTGGTCATAGCTCAAATGCTTATAGTTGAAAATTGAGCTTTGGTTGTCTCTTTTTACTTGCTTGGTGCTTTTGAACTTTGTCCACTAGGTGGTAGTAGAGTTCCACTAGTACAGTCTGTTACACAAGCAGGGATTCGGCCTGGAAACTAGCCTTGAAAAACAAATGGTTTTGTAATCCTGTTTGGTTGGTAAGTGAGCCCTGTGCAGTGTACTTTTAATGTTCTGAGTCTAAGTAGACAGGTTGGGCTGGGTTGCTTGGACCCAGGGGTATGGGGAGAGCTTTGATGGGGATATGTGGGTAAGGGGCCCCGGAATTGCTTAATTTTTCTGGGGCTAATTTGCTTCTGATGCCCCCCTGGGTACCCCTTCCTTGGATCAAGCTATCTTTCACCCCCCCACAGCTCTATAGCCTCTCTCCCTGTACCTGCTTATATATGTCCTCAGCAGTGCAGGCTCCACACTCTCTCCCTCCAGGCTTCCAGGGGGAAAAGTTCAGCTGGGTAGGGATTCCAGTGCAGGGGACCTCTTCCGATTTTATTGTTTTTTTTTAAGGTAATTTTGGGATCAATTTGTTCCCCTAGGTCTTCTGAGTTTAGGTGATATTGTTTGTTGGTCACTCAGGGCATCTATAGGGGTCGATTGTCCCAGATTAACCCAGGCCTTAGCTGGAGCTCTTGCAGGACATGTCTTTCCTCTCCAGCAGCTTAGCCACACCCCTATTATCAATAGTTTTTAATTGATATCATTGGTATACTTTAAATCTATTGGTAATAACATGAAATTGCTTAATGGATTGTTATTAAAAAAATATTTTTTTACAATAAAACCTACACTAAGCATTTGCAAATTTTTTGTTAATCACCCATTTTATTTACCCCCCAAACATTGGCTGATAGCTCTCTTTAATAGGGTGCATGTTGCCAGTAATTGCCTAAACTAATCTCTGTTTGCGCGGGCATTATGTAAAGGTTTTCAAAGTAAAAGCCTTGTGAAACTTAAATATCCATTGTTTTATATAATATATATATATATATATATATATATCTATATATATATATATATATATATATCTATATATATATATATATATATATATATATATATATAATAATTAAAAAAGTAATGTAGCTTATTCATGATGGTTTAACATTAACTCAGGTTGCTCTTTTCCAATCTCACAAAATTTCAATTTAAAACAAAAAAATATATTTATAGTACACAACCTCAGTTTAATTTGATAGAGGACAGATATGTGTATGAAATATGAAATAGATCCCTCATGCTCAGTGAACCATTTAACATCTGTGTTATTACAATACAAAGGGGACACATTCAATTGAAGTTTTGTGAAATCCGGTAGCCCGTAAGTGAGGTCGCAAGCTAATTTGCTATTCAATTGGCGTCTTTTTTGCGGGCTCCTGATCGGCTACTGAGTTACAAGCCTTGAAGAAAATGGCGATTGGGTTAAAAGAAACTTACAGCCTCCAGAAGCCTTGATCTCTCAATTTCGCAAGGCTAAAATCAACAAATCTCTATTCAAATTGCTCAATTTCCACAAGCCCACAAATGTTTTCACACCCGTAAATGGCAAATGAAAGAAGAGAAATCTCGTACGAGTTCTAGAGAGGACCCGCAAAGGGGGTTAGACACCTATTCGTAGCACTGTAAATGCAAATAACAAATCAATACTGCACTGTAATTAAAGGGGAAAGCGATAACAGACATTAGAATGAATTGCACAACAGTCTCAAGCCCGCAAATCGTCAAGATCTTAGATTTCTTTTGTGTTTCATTTCAGGGTTAAATCGAGAATCAATGAGTTAATACATATCAGGCTACCCATATGGACTAGATTAGTAGTGGTATTCATTTTAATAATTCTTTATTTTTTGGTTTTGCGGTCCTGATCTCATATCGGACCCCCGAACCTAATTCATTGACATGTAACCTCCATGTTCTACTGCAGTAATGATGACAGTCTCATGTTCTATTGGCTGATTCGTAAAAGGAGTAAAACGAGTAAATTACATCCAACATGGCTTAACAATGATTTAAAGATCAAGATACAGAGTAAAAAACAGGCATTTAAATTCTACAAACAAGAGGGGACAGAGACTGCTTTACGGGAATACAAGGAAATCAACAAGGCTTGCAAAAGCGCTATTAGACTGGCTAAAATAGAAAATGAAAAATGTTTTGCAAAGGAGAGTAAGGCTAACCCTAAAATATTTTTTAATTTATATAAATGGGAAGAAGGCCAGGAAGGAAGCTTTATGAACATTACAATGTGACACTGGCGGTTCTGATAATTAGTTGACCAGACAAAGGCAGATGAGCTAAATAGGTTATCTTTTCTTCGGTATACACAAGGGATGGTACCAGTGGTTGGGACACGTGAAACATAATGGGGGCTACACTACCATCACTAAATAATTGGGTTAACGCAGGGAAGAAATTCAAAAGGGGTTGGAAAAAAATAAATGTAATAAAGCCCCAGTTCCTGATGGAATACATCCAAGGGTACTGAGGGAACTGCGGTTCTGAAATAGCAAAACCATTATATTTAATTTGTCAAAGATTTACTCAACACAGGGTCTCTACCAGATGACCTGGAGAAAAGCAGAGGTGATCCCTATATTAAGAATGAAGCAAGAGCAAATATCGAGGAATTATAGACCTGTAATCCTGACTTCTGTAGCGGGAAAGGCTTTTAGAAAGGTTAATAAGGGATATATACAAGAATATGTCTATTCAAAACAGGTTTTAGAAGTAGGAGCCAACAATGGATTTATTATGGATAGGTCATGTCAAACCAAACCTAATTAGTTTCTATGAGCGATGGTTAGTAGGAATATGGATGAGGGCAACTCAGTGGATGTAGTCTTTTTTAATTTTGCAAAGGCTTTTGATACAATGCCACATGGTGAGACTATTGTGTCAAACTAAGGGATATAGGGAATTTCAGTAAATATCTGCTCATGGATGAGAGCTGGCTAAAAGACAGGAAGCAAAGGATAGTTGTAAATGGAACATTACCTTCGATTGGGACTAATGTGATAATTGGGGTTCCTCAGGGTTCAGTACTAGGTCCCCCTTCTTTTAACATATTATTAACGACTTAGAAGTAAGATTGGAAAGTCATTTTTGCTGGATGACACAAAGTTGTGCAAGGTAATTACATCAGAAAATTATGTATTGTCCCTCCAAAAGGGATTTGTCATAATAAATTAGAGAAATGGTCAATTAAATGGCAGATGAGATTGAATATGAATAATTGTAAGGTTATGCATCTGGGAAGGAAAAATAGCCATGCAATTTATAAACTTAAGGCAACAAATCTAGGGGTATCAGATATTGAAAGGGATTTGGGAGTGCTTGTGGACAACCACCTACGTAACAGTTCTCAATGCCAAGCAGCAGCTGCAAAGGCAAATAAACTGTTAGCATGTATTAAGAAGGATATAGAAGCAAGGGAAGCAAATATAATTCTACCACTGTACAAATCCCTAGTATGCCCTCATTTGGAATATGGAGTACAGTTTTGGGCACCACTTCATAAAAAGGACATTTTAGAGCTGGAAAAAGTACAGAGACGGGCAACAAAACTAATAAGGGGAATGGAGGGGCTAATATATGAAGAAAGACTAACCAAATTAAGCTTGTTTTCTCTAGATATTAGAGTCTTACCAAATATAAATACATCTAGGGTCAGTATAAAGATTTGTCAAGGGAGCTTTTTGTGCTGGAGGTTTTCAATTGGACACAAAGGGACATCCTTTGAAGGTTAGAAGTAAAAAGATTCCAGCATTATAAAGGGTTCTTTCACAGTAAGGGTGGTTAATCTGTGGAATTTCTTCTACCAAGGAGGTGGTTGACAGCAGATTCAATAGATAACTTTAAAAAGGGAATGGATATATTTTAAATAAAAAAGGGTATCCATGGTTATCCTGGTTAATTAGAGAGGAAGTATTGATCCAGGGAGAGAAATCCATTCACAGTATCTGGAGTCAGGAAGGAATTTTTTTTCTCCCTGTTGAGACAATTGGCAAAGTTTCACTTGTTGTTTTCTGTTTAAATAATCTATATACAATGTGGGAAAAATAAACTAAAGTCTTTAATTAATAAGGATAACAACGGCGATATCATAAAAACGAATTGATATAAAAAATCCCGGATTGGAAAAAAGAAAAATATAAAATAGGCTGGTTGATGTGTGGAGCTATTAAAACCACTTGATGGTAATGTAACCTCTAAATAGAGGGGTTCATGAAATCACACCTAACAGTATTGCAGAGGGAAAATGTAATAGCTTATCCAATTGAATTAATCTGTCCTGTGCAATTGTCAGAAATATTATAATACACAGAAATACATGTAGTGATTCTGGGTAATAGGATATACAGTGGACCCTTGGGGTTCACAATATTAATAGCTGGAATGATCTGTCCTTTTAGATGTATAAAATATACTCTTCTTAATGGTTTGCCAGATCTATTTAGACCATGTTTATCTGTTTTTTTTGTCAGGGCACAGGTTTTATAAGATGCACAATGAAGACTTAGGAGTACTTAAGTCTTTTATCTTAATAGGACTATAATAATATATATATAATGTCCCACAGGGCTTCTTCTTCTTAAAAGATTAGCTTCTGTTTTGCCCATAACTCCATTCCAGTGTTTAGCGAATAATATGGAAACAACAGTACACAGAGAGTGAATGAAAGCCAGCAGGCAAGCTATTGCTTTAAAGCACCGTCTATTGCGTGCTCGATTTAACTAATATCCAGACAACAACATTCACTCATATGGAAACGGACAGGGAGGGTAAGCATACAACCTCTAAATATTAAAATACAATACTGTTAGTAGAGAAGACGCCGGCGTGCCCTTAACTGCAAGGCATGCCACGTCATCAAAGGCCGTCGCGTTTCGACGTCATCAGACGTCTTTGTCAAGGTAGAGTCTGCTGAGCCGTCTAGTCCTCTTTTTAAACGTTGCCGTTACTACAGCAACCAATTGACACTGAGCGGAACTGCGCACTACAATTAGAAAGCGATCATAGCGCTATGATGCATAAAGATGAAGCAAACGTAATGAAAACAAGCAGGGATAATAAAGAGGGTATAATTAAATGGCGATAGTGGCAAATAGATAGTCCCTGTACAATATAGGATTGGGAACTCCAGGCTAAGAGGAATAAGATGTAAAAGAGTGTCGTAAGATATAGAAAGATGGTGACTACATATACTAACTACATGAAAAAACGAATATAATACTAAGAAGAAAGGGGATCTATGAATTGGCCATATAATATGTATGTAACCTGAATATACAGGGGTGGAAATCAAAAAGGTGCAATCGAAACAGACCAAAAAAAAAATCTGTTATATAAGGGTTATGAGATGTGGTTGCATATGAAAAGCTTAAAGGGTGTGATAGGGAGCACCCTATTGGTGGTCTAAGTACAAAATAATGAGAAGGGAGGGAAAAAAGGGAGTAAAGGTTAATAGGACTGTGTAAAACAGTCATAATGCAGTGGTGATAAACAATAATGCTATATTGTGAATAAGTGGTACATAACATTGTTAAATACCATCTACATACCAATTGTAGAAAGATAGTGCAACCTATCAGTGAAGACAAGCATCCTGATTGTACATGATAATTGTAATCACACAGTCTTGAACCATGCAGATTAAGTGGTTCCTACTTTATAGATATTATTATCTAATACTAATAAATATCATTTAAAATGAAGGGTAAAAATGTTGAAACCTTCATTTAAACCCTCTGGAGATAACGCTTTTAATTTATAAATCCCATTTTGCTTCATGTATGAAGGAGTTTCTTATCTAGGTCTCCCTGTCTGGGGCCTTGATAAACTTTCTCAAGGGCTGTGAATGTGAGAACTTCACTATTGCCGCCATGAAAGATTTTTATATGGCGTGCTATAGGGGTGTCAAGATCTTTCTTAATAGAATATATGTGTTCGCCAATACGTCTTCGTAGTTGGCGCCGGGTTTTCCCTACATAGATTTTTTTACACAAACATGTAGCCACATAAACTACACTTGTAGTGCAGCAATTTGAAAAGTCCTTTAGAACATATCTTGCCCCATTAGACGGATGTTCATAGATTTTAGTGGGTTTGATATATCTACAAAATTTACAATTCCCACACCTAAAGCATCCTAGTGGGGGATTAAGCCATGTCTTATTTTGTTTTCTCTCTTTAAAAAAACTATGCACTAATGTGTCTTTCAGATTTTTTCCCCTACGATAAACAATCGGTATTTTTTGTGGAAGTATATCTACCAAGTCATTGTCACTTCTTAATAGATGCCAATGGTTAGATATAATATCTTTAATTGAAGCAGACTCGTAGCCATAAGTCAAAATACATCTTGGATATGTATTATCTGATGTTTGGGTATTTGTCCTGTGCGGTTTATTCAGTAACTCTGTTCTATTGCAGCCCAATGCATATTGAAAAGCTTTCTTTAGGCATTTATTTGAGTATCCTCTTTCTAGAAATCTTTGTTTTAATTTATCTGCCTCAATTTTAATTTAACATCTGAGCTGCAATTCCTCCTAATTCTTAGGTATTTGACACTCAGGACTAGCACTTTACCCTGAAGTACTTATATCCCAGAGCAAACATTTTATATACAATGACTAATTTTTGTATTCAAAACATAGATATTGAATCGCTCCTAAAAGAAGCTGAGGAAAGCTTTAGTGGTAATCCTCAGCCACATTTGAAGGCAATAAAGATATCAAAAATATATATGGAGATCTTCTAAAAGTAATGAGAAAACAAGTACGCTCTGTATGGGAAATAAGCAGCTTACAAAATTACCTTAAAAAAAGTACATTCCCAGAGGCCTAAGATTGCACCTTAACCCTGCAATAAATTTGAGTGATGAAACTTTTGTTAACAAATGGAAAGATATTCTTCTTAAATGTTCATCTGAATTAATCAGTCTGATTATTGAGACAGAAAAACATAATTTGGAACTACTAAAACCAAAGATCGTATTATGTCAGCAAGAATTTAATAAACAAAGTGACTCTACAGAGTATGAATCACTATGTAAAAAATTAAATGATAATATAGAGAGATTCAAAAGAGAAATTAAAGACCGGAAACAGAAAAAATTCCTAAGAGACAAAACTGATTTCCAAACAAATAGAATCTTTAGGAAATTCCCTACCTCAATACCATCTCAAAGAAATTCTGACATAAGTTCCTCAGACTATGACAATTCAGACATAGATGAACATTCCCTGCATAGTTCAAGAGGTAGACGACCTGGTATGCATTATAGAAGGAGGCATACAATACAAGAAAGTTTGCACAAACTAGAATGCCAAACACCTATAATAATGAGGGTTTTTTAGAAGAAGGCCAGTTTCCTGTGAAAGGTCCAGAGAGGAGAGACCAAAGGAAAAAGACCTAAGTACTGAGAAAAAGTTAATACAAAAAGTTTGATAAAAGACCAAAGTATGAAAATCATTAACTTATCAGACTTTATCTTAAATCTTGACCATGAATCAGTACTGAGAAAAGGCCTTAGTTTTGTGCCAACATCAAGGTCGGATAAATTTACTCATATTAAAGATATCAACCTTTTTGCTCGTAAATTAGCCCTCCAGAAATTCTTTAAAAATAAAGAAGATAAAGAACATATGAAGTTAGGTATAAAAAGAAGATATTGAAACTTTCAAACTTTAATGTCCCTGTTGAAGAGAATGCCTCTACTGAGAAGGTAAAACATACAATGACACAAAAAATGGAAAAACAAAAGCAATTTCACCCCCTTCTTAAAAGATTACTCTAACATCTGGGTATTCCTCAACAGGTAACAATTGACATAGAAAGTTTAGATTTCACCAAATTAAGAAAATCTTTCAATCTGACAAAACAAGAATACCAAGCCTTGATGAGCTCAAGTCTTGTAAAGATATCCAAATCAAACAAGCGGATAAAGGGGGCAATCTTGTAATATAAGTAATGATAAATACAAAGAGATGTGCAATAGGATCTTGGATGATAGATTTACCTATGAAGTATTAACAAAGAATCCAAATCTTGAATATAGATTAGCCTTAAAGTCCATATTAGAAAAAGCTAAAATGGAGAAGATTATTGATGAGCAAACATATATGTTTCTTCTACCAAAATTCCCTTGCATCAACTTTTTATGCACTACCAAAAGTGCACAAACAAACAGTGCCTATCCCTGGGAGGCCTATAGTATCAGGAACGGGAAACCTCTCCTCCAATGCCAGTATTTTTGTGGATCACTACCTACGTGACTTAGTACAGTTGCCCTCTTATGTACAAGATACCAATGATATATTAAAACAGCTTGAGCATTTAATAGTGCCAAAAGATACGTGGTTAGCAACCATTGACGTTGAAGCACTCTACAGTAGCATACCTCATAATCTTGGTATTGAGGCAGCTAAACAATTTCTGAGCATGAAAAGCACTAATTTTGAAAAATTTCACAACTTTATTATCCAACTCTTAGAGTATGTCTTGAAATATATTTTTTTTCTGTTCAATGACAAATGGTTCCACCAGACAAAGGGGACTGCAATGGGCACCCCATGTGCCCCTAGCTACGCAAACCTTTTTTTAGGTTGCTGGGAGAAGAAGATCTTCTCAGAACCAAACATTGAGCATCTCACTATACATGCAATGATTTGGCGTCGCTATATAGACGATATCTTTGTGATTTGGGATGGAACAAAACTAGAATTCGAAACCCTTTTGGACTCATTGAACAAAATGAGATGGGTTTGAGATTCACACATGAAATTCATAGAACAGAGATATCATTTTTAGACTACTAATCCAAAAAGATGATGAAGGTAACATCTCAACTACTACATTCAGAAAAGAGACAGCTGCAAATACGTTACTTTCGTGGGACAGTCAACATTTTGACCCCCTGAAAAAAGGTATCCCTAAGGGGCAATACCTAAGAATTAGGAGGAATTGCAGCTCAGATGTTAAATTCAAAATTGAGGCAGATAAATTAAAACAAAGATTTTTAGAAAGAGGATATTCAAATAAATGCCTAAAGAAAGCTTTTCAATATGCATTGGGCTGCAACAGAACAGAGTTACTGAATAAACCGCACAGGACAAATACCCACACATCAGATAATACATATCCAAGATGTATTTTGACTTATGGCTACGAATCTGCTTCAATCAAAGATATTATATCTAACCATTGGCATCTATTAAGAAGTGACAATGACTTGGTAGATATACTTCCACAAAAAATACCTATTGTTTATCGTAGGGGAAAAAATTGAAAGACACATTAGTGCATAGTTTTTTTAAAGAGAAAAACAAAATAAGACATGGCTGAATCCCCCACTAGGATGCTTTAGGTGTGGGAATTGTAAATTTTGTAGATATATCAAACCCACAAAAATCTATGAACATCCGTCTAATGGGGCAAGATATGTTCTAAAGGACTTTTCAAATTGCTGCACTACAAGTGTAGTTTATGTGGCTACATGTTTGTGTAAAAAAATCTATGTAGGGAAAACCCGGCGCCAACTACGAAGACGATTGGCGAACACATATATTCTATTAAGAAAGATCTTGACACCCCTATAGCACGCCATATTAAAATCTTTCATGGCGGCAATAGTGAAGTTCTCACATTCACAGCTCTTGAGAAAGTTATCAAGGCCCCAGACAGGGAGACCTAGATAAGAAACTCCTTCAACATGAAGCAAAATGGATTTATTAAAAGCGTTATCTCCAGAGGGTTTAAATGAAGGTTTCACATTTTTACCCTTCATTTAAATGGATATTTATTAGTATAGATATAATATCTATAAAGTAGGAACTACTTAATCTGCATGGTTCACGTGTGATTACAATTATCATGTACAAGCAGGATGCTTGTCTTCACTGATAGGTTTGCACTATCTTCTACAATTGGCATGTAGATGGTATTTAACAATGTTATGTACCACTTATTCACAATATTAGCATTATAGTTGATCACCACTGCATTGTTTACACAGTCACTATTAACCTTTACTCCCTTTTTCCCTCCCTTTCATTATTTTGTACTTAGACCACCAATAGGGTGCTCCCTATCACACCCTTCTTTCATATGCACCACATCTCATACCTTATATAACAGATTTTTTTTGTCTGTTTCGATGCACCTTTTAGATTTCCACCCTGTATATTCAGGTTACATACATATTTATGCCAATTCATAGATCCCCCTTTCTTTAGTATATATTCGTTTTTCATAGTTAGTATATGTAGTCACCATCTTTCTATATCTTATGACACTCTTTTACATCTTATTCCTCTTAGCCTGGAGTTCCCAATCCCATATTGTACAGGGACTATCTATTTGCTACTATCGCATTTAATTATACCCTCTTATTATCCATGCTGTTTTATTACGTTTGCTTCATCTTTATGCATCATAGCGCTATGATCGCTTTCTAATTGCAGTGCGCAGGTCCGCTCAGTGTCAATTGGTTGTAACGGCAACGTTTAAAAAGAGGGCTAGACGGCTCAGCAGACTCTACCTTGACAAAGACGTCTGATGACGTCGAAACGCGTCGGCCTTTGATGACGTGGCATGCCTTGCAGCTAAGGGCACGCCGGCGTCTTCTACTAACAGTATTGTATTTTAATATTTAGAGGTTGTATGCTTACCCTCCCTGTCCGTTTCCATATGAGTGAATGTTGTTGTCTGGATATTAGTTAAATCGAGCACGCAATAGACGGTGCTTAAAGCAATAGCTTGCCTGCTGGCTT
The DNA here is from genome assembly GCA_027410445.1 of Discoglossus pictus. Classification (NCBI taxonomy): domain Eukaryota; kingdom Metazoa; phylum Chordata; class Amphibia; order Anura; family Alytidae; genus Discoglossus; species Discoglossus pictus. The sequence continues at coordinate 32,573,390 of CM050169.1, forward strand.
CATTTACTCTCTGTGTACTGTTGTTTCCATATTATGCTAAACTCTGGAATGGAGTATGGGCAAAACAGAAGCTAAATCTTTTTAAGAGAAGAAGCCCTGTGGGGACATTATATATATTATAGTCCTATTAAGATAAAAGACTTAAGTACTCCTAAGTCTTCATTGTGCATCTTTTAAAACCTGTGCCCTGACCAAAAAACAGATAAACATGGTTTTTTTACCCCTAGGTTAGTAATCTGAAGAGACATCTTAAAGGTAAGTGGTCTTAATTATTTTATTTTATCTTAGAATTAGGGTCTGTGTATGTAGTTAGGATTTATTGTATATTAGATAGATAGGGGGATGTATTTTATATTAAATAGATTGTATGTTAGATAGATAGGGGGTATTTGATTTGTATTATATGTAATGCATTGTATGCAATGTATTGTATGTAATGTAATGTATTGTATGTATGTATTGTATTGTGTATGCCTGTCTTTCCTTTTCAGGTGTGTACCATATATACTCGAGTATAAGCCGACCCGGTATAAGCCGAGGCACCCATTTTACCACAAAATACTGGGTAAAATGAGTGACTCGAGTATAAGCCGAGGGTGGGAAATGTGCTGCCCCCTGTGTCCCTCTTGTGCCCTCTGTGTCCCCCTCTCTCTCAGTGTCTCTTCTCCCCTCTCCCTTCCCTGTGTCTCTTCTCCCCTCTCCCTTCCCTGTGTCTCTTCAAACCTCTCCCTTCCCTGTGTCTCTTCCCCCCTCTCTTATCACCCTCCTCACTCCTCAACCTCCCTCCTCATCCTCAACTCCCTCCCTCATCCTCAACCTCCCTCCTCAACCTCCCTCCTCATCCTCCACCTCCCTCCTCATCCTCAACCTCCCTCCTCATCCTCCACCTCCCTCCTCATCCTCAACCTCCTGCTCAACCTCCCTCTTCATCCTCAACCCCCTCCTCAAACCCCCCATCCTCATCCTCTCTCCTCAACCCCCATCCTCAACCCCCCATCCTCAACCTCAACCCCCCTCCTCAAACCCCTCATCCTCAACCTCCCTCATCATCCTCAACCTCCCTCCTCAACCCCCCCATCCTCAACCCCTTCCTCATCCTCCCTCCTCAACCCCCCATCCTCAACCCCCTCCTCAAGCCCCCCATCCTCATCCTCCCTCCTCAACCCCCCATCCTCATTCTCAACCCCCTCCTCAACCTCAACTCCCCATCAACCCCAACCCCACTTAACCCCAACCCCCCCTCCTCAACCTCCCTGCTCAACCCCCCTATCCTCATCATCTCTCCTCAACCCCCCATCCTCAACCCCCCTCACTCAACCCCTCCTCCTCATCCTCAAAAACCCTCCTCATCCTCAACCTCCATCCTCATCCTCCCTCATCCTCAACCTCCCTCCTAATCCTCAACCTCCCTCCTCATCCTCAACCCCCTCCTCATCCTCAACCCCCTCCTCAACCTCCTACCTCATCCTCCCTCCTCAACCCCCCCATCCTCAACCCCCCCATCCACAACCCCCCTCCTCAACCCCCCCCATCCTCATCCTCTCTCCTCAACCCCCCATCCTCAACCCACCATCCTCAACCCCCTCTCAACACCCTCCTCATCCTCAACCTCCCTCCTCATCCTCAACCTCCCTCCTCAACCCCCCATCCTCAACCCCTTCTCATCCTCCCTCCTCAACCCCCCATCCTCATTCTCAACCCCCTACTCAACCTCAACCCTCCCAACCTCAACCCTCCTCATCCTCAACCCCCCATCCTCAACCTCCCTCCTCAACCTCAACCCACCTCCTCAACCTCAACCCCCCTCCTCAACCCCGCTACTCAACCTAAACCCCCTCAACCCCCCTCCTCAACCTAAACCCCCCTAAATACCTACCTCCCCCCTCTCCCCTCACTTACCTGCCTGTGCTCCGGCCTCCGCTCCTTGACCCATTGCGCATGTGACGTCACATGCGGGCTGCGTCATTAGCATATACCGTGGGCCGGTAGGGGGGTTTAGGTGGAGGAGGGGGGTTGAGGGGTTTAGGTTGAGATAGGGGGAGGGAAAGAGACAAGTGGGGTAGAGAGACACATGGGGGGTTTGAGACACACAGGGGGGTAGAGACACACGGGGGGGTTAGAGAGACACGGGGAGAGTGACTCGAGTATAAGCCGAGGGGGCCCTTTTTGCCTTAAAAAAGGGCTGAAAAAACTCGGCTTATACTCTAGTATATACGATATATTTTTTTTTTCTGTAGTGGGGGGTTGTAATGTATTTTCTTGTTTTCTGTAATGTAGGTTTTTTTATTTTCTGTACTGTAGGTTTTTTATTTTTGGTGACTTAGGTTTTTTTTATTTTCTGTAATGTAGGTTTTTTTATTTTTGGTGACTTAGGTTTCTTTATTTTCTGTAATGTATTTATTTTTTATTTTTGGTGACTTAGGTTTTTTATTTTCTGTAAGGTAGTTTTTTTATTTTTTGTAATTAGAGTGATGGGGAGGTTTATTAGGGGGTAGGTAGTGTAGGTAGGTAGTGTAAGTGTTAATAGATTAGTGTAGAGGGGGGTTAATTTAGATTTAATGGTTTATTGGGGGTTATAGTGTAGTGTTTGTAGTTAGTGTCATGATGGTCCTTGTGGTTAATGTTAGGGTTTTAACAGCCCCATAAGTGTCATAATATACCCTTATGGGACTGATGGGGTTACATTGAGGCTTATGGGGGTCTGTATTGTCCACCATGAGTTAGAGGGTTAATTAAGGTCTTATGGGGGTCTGCGTTGACCCCCATGAGTTATAGAGTTAATTAAGGCCTTATGAGGGTTAAAAAAAATCCCTCTGTGCAGGGAAATGACTGCTGGAAACTCCTAAATATGTTACTTGTGGGTTAACTGATGGCTGATTATATTCCTAAATGCAGAGAAAAAAAACATAAATCTTGTGTTCACAGAGCTTGTGGTGGCTGATGTCTGCAGGTGTTGTTAATCATGGAACAGTCAGCAGTGTGTATGTAAACAGACATTAGACATTATTATTAATTCATTTTAACATAGAATCATGTGCTCTTTCATACAATGAAGAGCACATATAGTAAGGTAAATGGCCCTTTAACACTAGTTATGGATGAGTATGTGATGGCTGACTGGATAGTACAGACAGCACACACTCATCTTGGAGAGGGACTGAAGCAACAGACACCCCTCATCTTGGAGAGGGCTGAAGCAACAGACACACCCTTAGGGGTTAGAGTGCCAAAGGGGCCCCAGATTTACATTATGTAAGTTTAAAAATGGTGCAAATATTCACCCCTCAGTCTAAAAGGCATAACGTGTGCCAGACCTGACAGGCTGGGTGTCTCGGTGAGGAGGTAGGATCAAGATACGTAAGTTAATGGGCCCTTATGTTCCGAGGCTGGATTGGTGAGATCATGTAGGGGTCAGCATTGACCCATGGTGGTTTTAAGACATGCAATAAACACACTCCCCCCCCCCTTTCGTGTTATGTTCTTTATTTTCTTTCTAATCTGCCATTTTTATACTTTTTGTCTTATGCTTTTTAAAATGTTATGCTTTCTCTCCCTCTAAGATCACAAAACATTTAGCTAATAACCAATCCCCATAAAATTCTCAGGAAAAAATGTCTTAGACACCGATATGTCCAGATATGATATTACCAATTTTGTATTGTACCAATGCAATGTTTCTTAGAAAGTGTCATGTCAATAGCTCATCTATCATGGAACGTACTTGTAAAGGATATAACTCTAATGGTCCTAATACTGTGTGTATCAATATTTTGCAAAATGTGGTGCTTTGAATTGTTAATGTGTCTAATAAAACTTATTGAGACAAAAAAAAATGGTGCAAATAAGCATTCTACAATCAAGCCTTGTTGGGAGTGTTTTCTGTGGCTCCAAGCCACTTAAACCTTATCTTCCTATCTCCCACCACCACTTTGAATGCCTAGAAACATTTTTACATTAGGAGAGGATAGATGGAGATAAGGAGCATTAAAAATGCAATGTGCAGGGCTATATGAAACTTGGTATAATCTTTATATATTAGTAATATGTAATGTCTATGGTCAATAAGAAGTTAAGCATGTTTATACACCTGTGTGTATGTAGATGGCTATTTATACATTCTGTAATGTAGAGGACTATATCTGTATGGGACTATATTCTTTATTATACCAGTACTGTGAAGGACTATATATGATAGCGCACATGTAGATATATGATAGTGCCTATGTAATGCCCATTGGATTTTTAAAAATTACACCACTATTTGTTTGAGTCTTGTTTGTTTCTTGAACAATTGAGAACAGAGTAGAACAGTCTCCAGTAGAAGTAGAAGAAATAATGGAGTTCAAGATGCATAAGATATATTTTATTTACAAGGAAATAAATTGCAAAATGCAGAGCTAAAACTTGGCTTGTATTGGAAAAGAGAAATATTACAAAGAGCATAATCAATAAATTACTTATAACAAGTCTCTAATGACTTATAACAAGTGCATGCTCAGGAGAGATAACTATAGAGGCTGGTTGACAATATAAAAAAGAATTAATGTTTTCCACAGTGTCCTTTACAAAAGTTGCAAAAAAATGAATAAGGGGTAAACGCAAGACACAGAACTATTTACAATGGGTACCCTGTATGACAAAGGACAAGACAAACTTTCTGACACATGAGGAATTGACGACCCTGCTCCCGAGAGCTTACAGAGTAAAATGAGACTCTGCTCCCGAGAGCTTATGGAGTAAAGGAGATGGGGAAGTGACACAAGAGGGCAAGAGTCTGATGGACTGTGTTTATGTAGGTGGTTTAGTAAGCAGGCATAATTTCTCTCCACAAGGCAAAGTAGGAGTTCTGAGGCTGGGTTCTTCCTCCTCCAGGACAGTATTTGTTTTCTTTACTTGGCAGTTGCATTACACTGACTTCTTACAAAGCTAAGATCAAAGTAATAAAAGTCTATTTTAATGGAGATGAGATGTAGCTGAAGTTGTGGATATCTCCTGCTGTTCTTAAATGTTATCATTTCAATGCTTCATTCAATGTCAAACAATGCAGGGAATATTCCAGGAAACTTAAGTTCAGTTCCATTTGGCTTAAGTTTCTTATGAGTCTTGGGTTGCAGTTCTGTAGAGAAGTGAGACAAAGTTAAAAACCAATGTAGTTTTTACAACATTACATTACATTACATTTTTATGTTACAGAAGAGAAGGGTATGTGTGTGTGTATGATCACAGACAAAATGTTTTCGAAAGTAAAAAAAACAAGCATTAAATATGTAATTAGTAGTAGGAGTATATTGAAAAGTTTACCTTTAAATATAATGTAGTAGTAGTAGTAGTAGTAGTATACTGAAGTGAAAGCCATTATGTTTGTTTCTGTTTACTTGTTTCTTCAACTGTCAAGAAACATTGAATGCAGACAAAATGTGGCAATCCTTAGTGGTAAGTGCTTACAGCAGGACTACTGGAAGTCTAAGTCTACAAGAACCCCCACCCTCGCTGACATACAAGACAATGACTGCCCCTAGTAATTAAATAATTGCATATGATAAATAATGAAAAGTCTATTTCTTCAAAACAGTATAATATTAATATAGGGCAACAGTATAATTTTTAAGTTATTGACTTGCAAGCCTTCGGTCCTCCCTACATCTTTTTAGTAATTGTGCTTTGTGATGTCATTGATTGTGACATATGATTTTTATTCATTTATACAAGAGACTGTGGATTAGTGTATCCAGGGGTGGTTGTTTATTTACTGCGGAATTTGACAACACACCTCTGATACTCACTAGACATCTCTCACTTAATTGCTTACAATTGATAACACACTGAATAAATGCCTGCCATGCGGCCTGCCATGCCAATTAAAGGGCAGGTCTGGTCATACACTATAAAAAATCTGTACTTACACATAAATACATTTAAGAAAAATTATATACTCACCTCACAGTCTTATCTCCTTAAAGATCTCCAAATGTTCAAATATGTTGCTCTTATCATTTCAATGCTTCAACTGAAACTAAATTTGGTTCAATTTGGGCTATGTGTCTGGTGGGCAGTTCTGTAGAAAAGAAAAATCAAGGTTAAAGAACAATGGAGTTTTAAAACATAACTTTTGAGCACATTTAAAGAGAAAAGGTGTATCTGACCTGTTATGGAGACTCCTGAATTAAATTTTTCAGCTGATTCCCTAATATAGCTTCCAATTAAAGATGTCACTGTCACTTCTGGAGTTTAAAACCTACAGCATTAAATATCAGCAAAATATTTAAAAAGTAATCTCTTTAATTTTACAGGTGTATTGTAGTGGAAGCCACCGTTTTTTCTGTGTAACTACTTCAGAACGAACCTTGAATAAAAAAGCATGGCGTAATCCTTATTGTAAGTTCTTCCAGTAAGGTCTTATGGAAGTCTACAAAGTCATTTTTGTGTTGATAAAGCCAATGCACAACTATGCCAGTGATTGGTCTAGGAAATAACAATTGCATATGATAAACAAGTAAAGGCTATAGTTTGAGCATTACCAAAGTCAATTACTTCAAGAGTATAATGTAAATTATAGAGATTCAAGTTTTTGTACATTAGACATTGACTTGCAGATGTCATATCCCTACATCTGGATAGTGACTATATATACTGAAAAATACCAATTACTCACATATTCATTAAGGTGACAATACATCAAAGTGAATTCCTGCCATCGTCTTAGCATACTTACACTGAAGTCTATACTCACATTTTAATAAATTAAAGCAAATACTATTCTCACCTCATAGTCCTCTCCTCATTGTTCACACCATTTACTGTATTTTTATACAGTGCTCTCATTCTTCTGCAAAAAATGCAAGGGGTACAGTAAATACATGGGACTCATGACTATATCAATTTAAACATACATTAACACTAAGTTTCAAGAAGTAAATAACACAGTATACATTTCTAATGCTTCTTATAAAATTAGAAAGTCAGTTAGAAAGTCAGTTATATTACTTCAAAAGGTATAATCTACTTTTCTGTCGTACAATTAACCCTCAGTAGTTAAACCATACCTTTATCTATGCAGTCTCAATGTGCAAGGTAGAGTTTGCTCCTTTAAGGGCTTCTTATAGTCATGTTTATAGGCCACAGGACAACTGGCACGTCCCTTTAAGACTTCTTATATAGTCACGTTTATAGGACACAGGCACATGGTCCCTTTCTGTTGATAAAGCTGATATACAACTAAGTCAGTGGTTGGCCCAGGGAATAACATTTGCATATGATAAATAATGCATTAAAGGCTTTAGTTTGAACATTACCAAAGTCAATTACTGTACATATGGAAATACAATGGTTACGGTTTTTGTACATTAGACATTGACTTGCAGATCTCCTGTCCCTAAATGTGTATAGTAAGTGGGCTTTATGGTGTCATCTGTTATGACATATGGTGCTTTTCTATACACAAGTACATATTGCAGGGCTGCTTTAAAACTAAGCCATGCCAGTCACAGGGAGGCTTGGCCGCCTCAACATACATACACTGGCGTCTATACTCACATTTAAATAAATTAAAGCAAATACTATACTCACCTCATAGTCCTATCTCCTCACTGGTGGAATTGTTCATCATTTACTGTATTTTTATACAGTGCTCCAATTTTTCTGCTGAAAAATGCAAGGGGTACAGTAAATACACAAATAACAAACAAACAAATAAACTCATAGTCCTATCTCCTTACTGGTGGAAGTATTCATTATTTACTGATTTTATGCAGTGCTACCATTTTCTGCAGAAAAATGCCAGGAGTACAGTAAATGCATGGGACTCATGCCTACAGCAATTAAAACATAATACTAAGTTTCAAGAAGTAAAATAACACAGTACACATTTATTATGTTTCTTCTAAAATTAGAAACTTATTTATATTACTTCATTCAGTATAATCGTTTTTGCCTGTACAAATAACCTAATCCCTCAGTTATTAAACCTTACCTTTATCTATGAAGTTTCAATGTGCAAGGTAGTGTTTCCTCCTTTAAGGCACATGGTTATTCATCACTTGATGTTTAAGCTGTGAATGATTTTGCCTCCCAATGCTGCTCCTTATATAGGGGATTTGGGCTTTGTGACATCATCTATTATGACACATCTCTGATGTAAGAAGTTGTTTGTTACCTGGAAGGCCCCGGTCAGCCTATCAGTATTTGTCAGTAAGGCTCATTTTCTGGGTATACATTTAATTATGCCAGTATTCAGATATATAGAAAACCGTTTATTTTACTGCAGGATCAATCCATGCTTGCTATAATATATTATTGTTAGGTAAATCCATGCTTCTTACAATATATTAATCCACATTTTCTGTGATATACTTATGCAGGACAACTCTATGCTTGCTATGGTATATTCCAAGCAGGGTAGATCACTATGATATAATCATACAAAGTATAACTATGCTTACTTCGGTATATTGATACAGGGTGAATCCAAACTCCCTGCAAGATACTAATGCAGGGCAAATCTATGCTCAATGCAATATGTGATCCTGGCTAAGCGGTCTCATTTAGTGCTTTATTTTGCACCATATGGAACCCGATATGCTATGTATTCATTGCAGCTTTCATAAATCTTGGATACGGACAGGTAAGGGACCCATACACACACACAACCCACTGGTATTCAGACGCCTCTGTGCTCCCACCACGTGGACGCACGTAGCGTCATCAATGCCTGACGCGTTCTGACGTAATGACGTCTTTCTCAAAGGACTTAGACTGGTAGGCCGTCGGATCAGCCTTCTTAAGCATTCCCGTTACCACGGTGATATGGTCACATGGCAAAGCTTATATAGAGCCCTTTAGAATTACCCTTTAGAATTGCAATTTAATAAGGCTGTAAGTGTCCAGTATTTTAGCAGAGTGGCTGGTTCAGAACTTAAATGACCACTGTAGTTTGGTAAAAGTATGTTACAAAATAACATTAGATGCTATGCAAGACAGGAGCATAAAATAAGCATATTAGAGAAAATCTTTATTTAGATGACTCATGGCCAGGCACGGATTTACCATTAGGCACAATAGACAAGTTCCTAGGGGTGCCTGTCTGCAGGGGCGTTGTGTTTTTACAATATATTAAAACAGACTTCGAAAATACACACAGCTCCTTGCATGAAGTGCTATGCCTTGGTGGTGGGGAAAAAAGGACCTCTCCGAGTTATACTAATTATAAAGTAATTTCCTCTTTTCCGTACAAAGCATGATGGGAGGTGTAGTCTCAACTACATACAAGCCAACAACCTGCACAATTCTCCCTGAATGGTTCTCAGGCTAATGTTATAGGAGTTCACAGAGATTTGACAAATGAGACAGTGACACCCAAAAAGTTAAAGGACCACTGAAGTTCAAGAACAATAAACTTGTTTGTCAAGTATGTACCAAGTTAACAGTATTTGCAGCTGCTTAATCCATTGACATTTTTTATAAAATCTGAAGTTTTGAAGACTCTGTTTATGAGTACAGAAATCCAGAATTGTGCTGTCAACTTCCCCATGATATAAATAACCAACCCTAGGTACTACCTTGACATCCCTTGTATACCTTGGTATAGTGATATAAAAGCACAATGGATGACATCACAAAGTCAAAGATTTGCAAATCAAAAGCTTATATTATACTCTTTTGAAAAAAAATTTGGGCTCAGCCTTTAATTCACTACCTATCTGTTTATGAGAGCTGGATGATGGGTCGTGTGCTTGTAGTTATCAGTGGATAGAGGGCTGAGGAAGCAGGGAACAGGCAGAAGTCCAGAGTCATTGTTTGACCCTCTCATACAACATTAATGTAATTTAACTATTTCCTTATTTATACCTTGAGAATGGTCATGGACAAAATTACACAGTCCTATACCTCTTCTGATGGAACAGACCACTTCCAAAAGAAAATTCTTCCCTCCTTCCAAACACTCCAACATCTTTTCTTCAAAGGGACAGTCCCACTTGGTCAAACATCTCTTTCCCAGCTAATCATATCCATCTTTCCATCTCTTATATATATATATATATAAATTTGAAATGCAAATTTATATATATATATAATATATATATAATATATAATATATATACAGTATGTCACAAAAGTGAGTACACCCCTCACATTTTTGTATATATTTTATTATATCTTTTCATGTGACAACACTGAAGAAATGACACTCTGCTACAATGTAAAGTAGTAAGTGTACAGCCTGTATAACAGTGTAAATGTGCTGTCCCTTCAAAATAACTCAACACACAGCCATTAATGTCTAAACAGTTTTTAAGATGTTGATATAAAACAGTATGTCTTTCCCAGGAAAGCTTAGACCCATCATTTTTATATAAATATATATATATATATATATATATATAATCACACAAAAAAGGAACCAAACAAGTCTTCAAACAGTTCAAGTGCTTAACACTATACTTTTACAAACAACAAAAATAGGTAAACCTTTATTCAGACCAGGAAATTAACTACGGCGTTTAAAAAAAATCTGATGCTTAAAAAAAATATATAACCATCTGATAGTACTAGTAGTTCTAGAGGGGATGTCTATTTGGAAATCTTTACCACAAATCCCAATAATGGGTTAATGTTATTTGAAACGCTATATCTACAAATATACCTTAGTAGACTCAATACATTTTTTTTCAGCGTCAGATTTTTTTAAAAGCTCTGTAGTTGATTTCTTGTTATAAATAAAGGTTTACCTATGTTTTGGTCTATATATATATATATATATATATATATATATATATATATATATAATATATATATATATATATATATAAATATATATATATATATATACACACAATAAGTTGAATATACTGTAGACTTTATCCTCCCCCCACCCCCCACCCCACCACCACCACCAGAGTTTTGGGGGTTCCTACGCCCATGACTTTATAATAGAAATATTGCGCAAATGCATTTTTAATAATTGCTCAGTGGTTTCTATTCAAAATGAAAAATCAGGTAAAATGTGTTTAACTTGCTGTTTCTGTTACAAAATAATATACATGAACTTTAATTATTTAATATACATTTGAGAAAGCTTTGTTTTATAATACAAAACTAATATATAGGTACTCTGAAATTGATGAATTGGGAGAGTGATTAGAATAGGGGATAAACAAATAGGTTTCACATAAGTTTTCTGTGTTGTTTTAGTACAATATGTCTTTATTACTTACCTTTGGATCTTCTGTAATGCCATTTTAGAAAATGTGGCACTTACATGGGAGATAATATGTTATTATCAATAGTTTTTAATGATATCATGGTATACTTTAAATCTATTGGTAATAATGAAATTGCTTAATGGAATGTTATTAAAAAATTATTTTTTTACAATAAACCTACACTAACATTTGCAAAATTTTCTGTGAATCAGCCTTTTTATTTACCCACCAAACATTGGCTGATAGCTCTCTTGAACAGGGTGAATGTTGCCAGTAATTGCTAATTAATCTCTGTGGCGCTTAATGTAAAGTTTTCAAAGTAAAGCCTTGTGAAACTTAAATATCCATTGTTTATATATATATATATATATATATATATATATATATATATATATATATATATTAAAAAAGTATGTATCTTATTCATGATGGTTTAACATTAACTCAGGTTGCTCTTTTCCAATCTCACAAAATTTCAATTGAAAACAAAAAAAATATATATATACTATACAACCTCAGTTAATTTGATAGAGGACAGATATGTGTATGAAATATGAAATAATCCCTCATGTTCAGACCATTTAACATCTGTGTTATTACAATACAAAGGGCCACATTCGATTGAGGTTTTGTGAGATTCGGTAGCCCGTAAGTGAGGTCGCAAGCTAATTTGCTATTCAATTGGCGTCTTTTTGCAGGCTCCGATCGGCTACTGAGTTACGGCCTTGAAAAAATGGCGATGGTTAAAAGAATCTTACAGCCTCCAGAAGCCTTTGATCTCTCAATTTCGCAAGGCTAAAATCACAAATCTCTATTCAATTGCTCAATTTCCCCAAGCCCACAAATGTTTTCACACCCGTAAATGGCAAATGAAGAAGAAAATCCTACGAGTTCTAGAGAGGACCCGCAAGGGGGTTAGACACCTATTCGTAGCACTGTAAATGCAAATAACAAATCAATACTGCACTGTAAATAAAGGGGAAAGCGATAACAGACATTAGAATGAATTGCACAACAGTCTCAAGTCCGCAAATCGGCAAGATCTTAGATTTCTTTTGTGTTTCATTTCAGGGTTAAATCGAGAATCAATGAGTTAATACATATCAGGCTACCCATATGGACTAGAACAGTATTGGTATTCATTTTAATAATTCTTTATTTTTTGGGTTTGCGTCCTGATCGCATATCGGACCCCCGAACCTAATTCATTGACATGTAACCTCCATGTTTTACTGCCGTAATGATGACAGTCTCATGTTCTATTGGCTGATTCGTACAAGGAGTAAAACGATTAAATTACATCCAACATGGCTTAACAATGATTTAAAGATCAAGATACAGAGTAAAAAACAGGCATTTAAATTATACAAACAAGATGGGACAGAGACTGCTTTACAGGAATACAAGGAAATCAACAAGGCTTGCAAAAGGGCGATTAGACTGGCTAAAATAGAAAATGAAAAATTAGTTGCAAAGGAGAGTAAGACTAACCCTAAAATATTTTTTAAGTATATAAATGGGAAGAAGGCCAGGAAGGAAGCTATAGGAACATTACAATGTGACACAGGCCGTCTGATAATTAGTGACCAGGCAAAGGCAGATGAGCTAAATAGGTTATTTTCTTCAGTATATGCAAGGGAAGTACCAGTGGTTGGGACACTGTAACATAATGGGGCTACACTACCATAACTAAATAATTGGTTAACGCAGGAAGAAATTAAAAAGGGGTTGGAAAAAATAAATGTTAATAAAGCTCCATGTCCTGTTGGATAACACCCAAGGGTACTGAGGGAACTGGGTTCTGTAATAGCAAAACCATTATATTTAATTTGTCAAGATTCACTCAACATAGAGTGACTACCAGATGACTGGAGAAAAGCAGAGGTGATCCCTATATTTAAGAATGGAGCAAGAGCAAATACGAGGAATTATAGACCTATAATCCTCACTTCTGTACTGGGAAAGCTTTTAGAAAGGTTAATAAGGGATAATATACAAGAATATGTCATTTGGAAAGTCATTTTTGCTGATGACACAAAGTTGTGCAAGGTAATTACATCAGAAAATGATGTATTTTCCCTCCAAAGGGATTTGCATAAATTAGAGAAATGGGCAATTAAATGGCAGATGAGATTGAATACGAATAATTGTAAGGTTATGCATCTGGGAAGGAAAAATAGCCATGCAATTTATAAACTTAAGGCAACAAATCTAGGGGTATCAGATATTGATAGGGATTTGGGAGTGCTTGTGGACAACCACCAACGTAACAGTTCTCAATGCCAAGCAGCAGCTGCAAAGGCAAATAAACTGTTAGCATGTATTAAGAAGGATATAGAAGCAAGGGAAGCAAATATAATTCTACCACTATACAAATCCCTAGTACGCCCTCATTTGGAATATGGAGTACAGTTTTGGGCACCACTTCATAAAAAGGACATTTTAGAGCTGAAAAATGTACAGAGGCGGGCAACAAAACTAATAAGGGGAATGGAGGGGATAAGATATGAAGAAAGACTAACCAAATAAAGATTTGTCAAGGGAGCTTTTTGTGCTGAGAGGTTTTCAATTGACACAAGGACATCCTTTGAGGTTAGAAGTAAAAAGATTCCACCTTAGAAAGGGTTCTTCACAGTAAGGGTGGTTAATCTGTGGAATTCTCTACCAAGGGAGGTGGTGACAGCAGATTCAATAGATAACTTTAAAAAGGGATTGGATATATTTTTAAATAAAAAGGGTATTCAGGGTTATCCTGGTTAATTAGAGAGGGAGTATTGATCCAGGGAGAAATCTGTTCCCCAGTATCTGGCGTCAGGAAGGAATTTTTTTTTTCCCTATTGAGACAATTGGCAAAGTTTCACATGTTTTTTTTTTCTGTATGCCTTCCTCTGGATCAATTAACAACTAATCTGAATATTGCAGATCAGAGGAGATCTTAAAAAGTTGAACTTGATGGGCTAAAAGTATTTTTTCAACCTCAATTACTATGTAACTATGTAATTACTTTGACATGGGCGGTTATGGGCTTGCTGAATCGATCCCGTCCTGACATGCTACGACCCAGTGCATAAATTACGGTTTCAGCTTTGCAGTAACTTGCGGACTGGACAAACAGGAGCCCACAACACATTCGGCTGTCTGCGATTGAGTTGCGGGCTTCGAATTGAATATTGCCCAACGTTTTCATCTTGCTTTGTGCAATACAGTAATATCCTGTTTAGCTGAATTCTGGTCCTCTTAGCAGGCCTATAGGGGTGTAGCACCCGGCACACCACTCCTACTAAGTAGAGAGGCCCAAGCACAAATGGCCAGGTTAATTACCTGGTGGTTGTGGGAGGGTCCCTCTCTCCCTCTACCCTTTATAAACCCCTGCCTACTCAGTCAGGTAGACATGTTTCCAGCGCCCCACCTTCCCTCCCCGCTCTCCATAATTAATTCGGCCCTGGCCCTCTGAGCAGACCTATAGGGTAATAGCACCCGGCAAAACACAGCTACTAAGGAGAGAGGTCCGAGCACAAATATATATTATATATATATATATATATATATATATATATATATACTAGTAACTTGCCTGTCAACAATGACGGGAATAAAATTGTAAGGCTGGCAATGGTTTTGGTCCTCTGAGCACCTTCAGCACTCTTTGCGAGCCCCGCAATGAGGGCCTTCGGCAAAATTGCCAGTCAAAAATGACGGGAGTAAAATTGTAAGGCTGGCAATGCTGTTTGCCACACAATGTGAGGCTATGGGCCCCCCTCCCCCATTTCCCCTCTTATGAGCGCCCATGTGTCTCTTTGCAGCATCTCCCCCTGTCTCTTCCCTGTGTCTTTCTCCTCTGTGTGTGTGTGGTGAATGTTTGCATGGCGCACTTTGACTGGCGTTTGTTTTATTTTCAAAGTCTTGCGTGCCCGGCATTGTTTGTGTAAGTGTTATTGTATTCAGCATTATGTGTTTTGTAAGTTTTGCGAGCCTGGCGATTTCCTGCTGTTTTTAGAATGTTACCAAATATGTGTGTAATTCGCTTGCAACCTCACTCCCAGGCTTCCTGTGTCTCACCCTGTGCTGTGTGAGTGTGTGTTACAATTTTTTGTACATGTGTTTTTTGGTTTTGGTGGGTTTTTAGAGTTACGCGCTTGAACAGTGCTGCGCTGCTGGCTGCAATAAGCGCCTTCGGTGCTCATTGCAGCCTAAGTACTGCGCCGCTGCTTCACCTTGCTTTGCGTGGCTTGCATTTGTGACAGCGCTGCTGGCTGAAACGAGTGCCTTCGGCACTCATTGCAGCCTAAGTACTGCACGGCTGCTTCGCCTCACTTTGTGAGGCTCGTATGTGTGACAGTGCCGCTGGCTGCAATGAGCGCCTTTGACGCTCATTGCTGCCTAAGTGCTGCGTGGATGCTTCGCCTCGCTTTGCGAGGTTTGCATGTGTGACAGCGCTGCGGGCTCACCTCACTTCGCGAGGCTCGCGTTTGCGCCCTCGATTTGTAAGGAACGCAACTGCGTGACCAACATATATATAAACTCTATGCCCCCAAGATATTTTTGGGTTCCTACACCCTCTCCCATAATATTTTGCCCTTCTGTGATCGCATTCTTAGTGGTTGGCTGACCTTTAACTGAAATTGTTATTACTTCCAACTCTATAGTGCTGCGTAAAATGTTGGGTCTTTATAAATACTTGGTAATAATAATAATAATAATAATATTTAAAAAAAATCTAAAATTTAAATATCACACATTTCATTCACTGGACTAATACTCTGAAATATTATGGCTGCAGACAACTTAGTGAAAAAATTGGTAAAAGTCCAAAGAATTAAAACGTGAGTTTCTATCTACGTCTGTAAAATAACTTGCACCAGAAGGAATTGAATAATTGCCAGATAGAATACCACAGACATAAAAACAGCACAATAGCATTTACACTTTCTTATTTAAAGGTTCACATTGTCACAATCTGCCTCCTGAAGATCAAAGCGGCCTGGAGGACTTGGATATTTCCCTGTACTGAGAATGACTGAGAATGACTGTAGTTCCATAAGTAAACTGAAAAAAGATTTTAATAACTCCCAGTTTGTATACTTTTATTTATTCCTGTCCAAATGTAAGAGTTTTTTATTTACAATATGTGCTTTGGGGAGTAAATCCCCAAATGTAAGTAATTTTAGTATGGCGATGATCATTAATATATAAAGATATTGTATGTAGGTAATAAAGTTTAGGACCCTGTACCTTTAATGCTGGGCAGTCTGCCAGGTCCTAGTAGCCATCACAAACTGGCCCTAGTCCGATTTCCCCCAGGTAAGCCCAACCACTACCTGAGGGAACCGAGCCAACGGACATTCTTAGCCAGCTCCAGAGACCGTGTGTGTGCTGCCTAAGTATGCTAATTGAGTTATAGACACAGTTAACCAAGTGTAACATCCTTCAAAGTTTAAGTGGTTAAGGTGACAAAGGTTAAGTGGTATCAAGTACTGTAACTGATATTGCCTTGATTGGATAACTGATACCCCTTTGCTCCTTTGTCTGTGGTTAAGAACAAATTAGCATGTGTCTTATGACCTTTCGAAAACTACTATGATGCCCATTAATACAATTATGAATGGAGCTCAGAGTATTCTAGTAAAGAGAGGTTAGCTGTCCCAACCTAACACCCTCCAAGTTACCAATTTCCTTCTGAATAGACTGGGTGACCTCTCACTACCCCGCTATCCCCACCCCCCTATTATGTTAACCTTCCCCTTCCCCTGGACATCTCAGCCGACACTCAGACGGCAAGTTCTAAGTCATGAATAGGGTGTCTCCAGTTTCGGCCAGCTGGCAATTGTATGTAC
The DNA here is from genome assembly GCA_027410445.1 of Discoglossus pictus. Lineage (NCBI taxonomy): Eukaryota > Metazoa > Chordata > Amphibia > Anura > Alytidae > Discoglossus > Discoglossus pictus. The sequence continues at coordinate 32,590,422 of CM050169.1, forward strand.
CTATCCTAGTCAACATGGCACCCACAAGCTAGGGACAACTCAAAGGTTCCTTCCCCACCATAGGGGACAACTCAAGGCTTTGCTCCCAGCCATCCTATGCTTGAGTTACACACCAATCCCCAGTCGGAACACAAACCATCCTGACTGGGTGAGGGCTGGCTCTAAGAGCAATCGCGGAGCTAGTGACTTAAGGGCCCCAGTGAAAAAATAAGAGAAGAGAGGTAGAGAGAGAAAAGGGGACGGAGAATATGGGGAGAGAGTGTTGGGATAGAAGGGTGAAGGAAGAAGAGAAATTGAAGCAGGACAAGAAGGGAAGGAGATAGAGAGAGGAGGGGAAGAAGACAAGAGGTGGACAAGAGGGGGAAGAGGAAAGTGGGAGAAAATGAGGGAGAGAGAAGGAGGAGAAAATTGGTTAGAGAATGAAGCATAGAGAGGTAGAGACAGATAAGTTGATAGAGAGGGGGAAAAGTGGAAAGATGGGTGAATAGTAGAAGAGGAATGGAGAGAGGGTGAGAAAAAAGGAGTAAAGTAGAGGAAGAGGGTGAGAGATGAGTTGAAAGAGCAGGGATGAGAGAGAGGCGGGTTGAGGAGAGGAAAGGGAAATGAGAAGGGGTGAGAGAAAGGCAGGGTAAGAGAATGAGAGAGAACATTGTAAGAAAAGGGGAAACTGGGAGAGAGAAAAAGATGTTTAAGGGTATGTAGAGAGAGGGAGAAAGGATAGGGAAGAAAGTGGGGTCGAACGGAAGAAAGTAGGAGAAGAGAGAAAGGGGGAAGAAGAGAATAGGCACATAGGATGAAGTAATAGATAAATAGAGTCAAAATGTAGTGAGAGAAGAGAGAGAGGGGGAAAAGAGTAGAGTGGAAGATAACAAGAGGAGAAAAGATAGAGAATGAGGTAATAGAATAAAGAGATAAATAGTAGGGAAAGGAGGAGGAGAAGAGGAGATAAGAGGAACAATTAATGGAAAAGAGAAGTGGGAAAGAGAAGGGAAATAGACAAAAGGGAGAGAGAGAAAGGGAAAAGATGACTTGGAAAAAGGAGGGAAGGGGATATGAGAGGGGAAAAGGGAGAGAAAGGGAAAGAGCAATTAGTAAGAGAATAGAGGAGAGAGAAGATGGGAGTGAGAGTTGAAGATGCTGGGGAAAAGAACAGGAGAAGTAGAAAAAAAGTGGAGAGGGACAAGTGGGAAAAATGTGACAAGTGGAAGATGAGGGGAAAGAAGAGAAGGGGTGAGCAGGGAAAAAAAGAAGGGGAGAAGATGAGCAGAGAGAGTGAAGGGGAGAACATGGGAACAAAACTAGAGAAGTGTGAAAACAATGAGTGCAGGAATGGAGAGGGTAGGAGAGAGGGGGAGCAACAGGAGAAAGGGGAGGAAGGAGAGCTGGGGAGACAGGAGGGCAATCGAGGAAGGAAGAGTGAAGGTGGCAGACAAAATAAATGGGGGAAAAAGGAAGAAAGAAGATGGGAGAGAGCTAAAAAGGAGAACAGAGAGAAAGAGGGGTCATGGAGCCATAGGGGGAAGTGGGAGTGGCAAGAGAACTGGGAGGTTTTGCAAAAGATAAATAGGGCCACATAAGGGCCGACAAGGCCAGGGAGGGCCGCAAGGACTACCTGTGGCCAGAGGGATGAAGGAGGGAGCCACAAAAAAAAGTGCGAGGACTGTAAGGGGCTGTATGGGACCACTGGAGGTGAAGGTCCTGGTGCAGCTGGTGGTAGCTCCACCCCTGGCTCTGCACCTGGTCAGTAAATACCCAATGGTGTCCCATTGGTAAGAGGCATATTTTTATTTTGTTTAAGGTTATATTTTTAAAAAGATGAATTGGCATATAACAGATGATTCATCTAGAGCTCTTCTTAAGTATTTCCCTCATCCACCTCTTGTGCTTGCTCACATCACTTAGGGTATGTGACAGCTTACTGGATGGCACACACAGAAACAGCGCACACTCATCTTGAATCAAATTATAGCTAAGGCAAGTCAACTAGAGCTCTTCTTAAAGGGCCAGTTAATTCAGAACAACTTGGAGCATAACACTGTAAAGTACTTCCAAAAACATGTTAAAATAATTTTAGAATTTTTAAAAAGGTGCCTTTTTCACAGAAAAAAATCATAAATTAAGTGTCTATTTATATGAGACACTGGCAAGTCCCCCAGGCAGACTGACAGCTGAGAGCTATGTGTAGAGAGCAGGAGCAGAAAGAGGGTTAACTCTTCCCAAATTCCTCTGTGCAGGAAAATGACTGCTGGAAACTCCTAAATATGTTACTTGTGGGTTTACTGATGGCTGATTACATTCCTAAATGCAGAGGAAAAACATAAATCTTGTGTTCACAGAGCTTGTGGTGGCTGATGTCTGCAGGTGTTGTTAATCATGGAACAGTCAGCAGTGTGTATGTAAACAGACATTAGACATTATTATTCACATAGAATCGTGCTCTTTCATACAATGAAGAGCACATATAATAAGGTAAATGGCCCTTTAATTACTCCCCTCCTCGAACTTGTGCTTGCTCACAACACTAGTTGTGAATGAGTATGTGACAGCTGACTGGATAGTACAGACAGCACACACTCATCTTGGAGAGGGCTGAAGCAACAGAGACCCCTCATCTTGGAGAGGGGCTGAAGCAACAGACACCCGTAGGTGTTAGAGTGCCAAAGGGGCCCCAGAGTTACATTATGTAAGTTTAAAAATGGTGCAAATATTCACCCCTCAGTCTAAAAGGCATATCGTGCGCCAGACCTGGCAGGCTGGGTGTCTCGGTGAGGAGGCAGGATCAAGATACGCAAGTTAATGGACCCTTAAGTTCCTAGGCTGGATTGGTTACATCATGTAGGGGTCAGCATTGACCCATGGTGGTTTTAAGACATGCAATAAACACACTGCTCCCCCCCCCCCCTTCCTGTTCTTTATTTTCTTTCTAATTTGCCATTTTATATTTGTACTTTTTGTCTTATGCTTTTAAAATGTTATGCTTTCTCTCCCTCTAAGATCACAAAACATCAAGCTAATAACCAATCCCCATAAAATTCTCAGGAAAAAATGTCTTAGACACCACAAAATGTCCAGATATGATACTAATTTTGTATGGTACCAATATAATGTTTCTTAGAAAGTGTCATGTCAATAGCTCATCTATCATGGAACGTACTTGTAAAGGATATAACTCTAATGTTCCTAATACTGTGTGTATCAATATTTAGCAAAATGTGGTGCTTTGACTTGTTAATGTGTCTAATAATAAAACTTATTGAGACAAAAAATGGTGCAAATAAGCATTCTACAATCAAGCCTTATTCTGTTTTCTGGCTCCAAGCCACTTAAACCTTATCTTCCAATCTCCCACCACCACTCTGAATGCCTAGAAAAAATGTACATTAGGAGAGGATAGATGGAGATGAGGAGCATTAATAAATGCAATGTGCAGGGCTATATGAAACTTGGTATAATCTTTATATATTAGTAATATGCAGAGCAATTTGACATTTATATAGTAATGTCTATGGCCAATAAGAAGGTTAGCATATGTTTATACACCTGTGTGTATGTAGATGGCTATTTATACATTCTGTAATGTAGAGGACTATATCTGTATGGGTCTATATTTTTTATTATACCAGTACTGTGAAGGGCTATATATGATAGTGCCTGTAACAGAACCCATCACTGTTTTACCCTGTTTTATGGTTATTTAATTATTATGGTTAAAATATGATCCTACTGTTATACTGTATGTATGTTGGTTTATGCTCTGCAGAATATTAGCCCAGACTATTGCAGACATAATAGATAATCCTATTACAAGGGCTCCTCATAAGCAAAAGAGGTCCATTGTGTGAAGTGTTCACATTGTGAAGATGGAACAAAGGGAAGGATGATCTAATCAATGTCTGATTGTATCAATGTAGCCAGGTAGCCTCAGGGAGGTGTGACCCACCTATTGTCCCTCTATGTGTATTGTGTGGCCAACTATGGGGGATATGTATTGCCTGTGGGAAGAGATGTGTATATATATTTTCTGCACATAACAAAATAAAGTCAGTATTCTTTTGACTCCCAATTGAGTGTCGTCCAATATGGGAGGTTGGGGATGGTGAGACTGTAGTGCTTCTTGGATATTTTACCGTATACCAGCGGAGATATTGGATTCGTGTTCCAACTCCGTTACATTTGGTGGCAAATGGCGGAATTGTTCCCACGGTCAGAAGGACAGCTACAGGAGAGACCATTCCGTGGAGTTACAAATTAAGGGCAACGCTAGTATCCGTACAGCGCCCCTGGCTACAGCAGGATGGAACCGGCTAGTTTTCGGACAGCGTTCCATGATGAGGAGGCGGCCGCGGACTACAGGGATGCAGACGGAAAGTAACTCAGGGAGGGAGAACGGGCAGCGGCTACAGCACCTCTTACGGACAGCACACAGACTGAGTTTGGAAGAGAACTCCAAAGCAGACTGGCCTTTTTCCCCTCCCCAGCGACATTGTGTATCCCAGGGAGCAGAAGGTGCCGTCCTTCCGCCCCAGAGGCAGTGTGTACCCCAGGAAGCAGAAGGTGCCGTCCTTCCTCCCCAGCGGCAGTGTGTACCCCAGGGAGCAGAAGGTGCTGTCCTTCCTCCCCAGCGACAGTGTGTATCCCAGGGAGCAGAAGGTGCCGTCTTTCCTCCCCAGCAGCAGTGTGTACCCCAGGGGTCCGAATGTGTCGTCCTTCCCCCCAGCGGCAGTGTGTACCCCAAGGAGCAGAAGGTGCCGTCCTTCCTCCCAGCGACAGTGTGTACCCCAGGGAGCAGAAGGTGCCGTCCTTCCTCCCCAGCGGCAGTGTGTTCCCCAGGAGGCCGAAGGTGTCGTCCTTCCCCCCCAGAGGCAGTGTGTATCCCAGGTAGCAGAAGGTGCCGTCCTTCCTCCCCAGCGGCAGTGTGTACCCCAGGGAGCAGAAGGGGCCGTCCTTCCTCCCCAGCGGCAGTGTGTACCCCAGGGGGCCGAAGGTGTCGTCCTTCCCCCCCAGCGGCAGTGTGTATCCCAGGGAGCAGAAGGTGCCGTCCTCTCCCCCCCGCGACAGCTTACCCTATCAAGGGGAGACACCAATCTCCCAGACGGCGCAGATGGGACCATGGTCTCTGTGCCTGAACTACCGTGATGCTGGACAGCCTGTCCAGATCCCCAACTACCCTCACTGGGACAACCGGAGGTGGGGGTAAGTACAAATTCCCCTCCCAGCTAACTCCTAATGTGGCCCCAGGGTTAACAGAGGAAATGTTAACCCCCACTGACCCCCACCTTTCCCTGGCCACTGAGCCGGAATATGTCCCAAGTACCCCAGCAGAAGAGCTGACAGTGGGGCAGAGTGCAGTCGGCCTCTGCCCTCCCTTTGTCCCTTGTAAAGAGCAGAATGTCCTGCAGGTTATACCAGCAGAAGAGCTGGCATCAGGCAGAGTGCTGCTGGCCTCTGCCACTCAAGTCCCCTCAGCGTGTTGCCCCATCCCCACAGCGAAATATCTAGGAGCCTGGTTATACTTCCCCCAAAGGGGAGATGTGTGACGAAGTGCCTTTCGCCACTTTGTCCTGGAGAGGACTTATTGCCAGCCTCCTGCCCTGCGACTATGGCCCTGGGACATATTGCCCTTTAAAAACAGTATTCGGCCATACCAGAGTGTATGTCCCTCATTCTGGCCCTTTAAATACAGGGGGGTCATTCGGTACTTGCCCTGTGGGAGCGGTGATACCCAGATAGCTATGCCATGGAGCCCATTCATATAATGAAAGACTATGGGAAAGACTTTAGCTACATGGCAATTTAACTGTTTGAATAGGATCTGAGCGCTATTCAGTAGTTTTGTGCGCTCCGATCCCAGCTATCTGGGGATATGTGAAATGCCTGTGTGTTATGGGTAAAAGGTGACTTTATGTAGTGTTTTATGTTTTTTTGCAACCATGTGCTCAATGGAGTCTGCCTCTATCCTGGATAATTGGATTACTTTCCCCATTGTCTCCAGTACAGAGGCCTCTGTAAAACCTGTTTGTAAAATGTGTTTTCCCTCTCCTTGAAATGTTTATTGCTGTGAATGCTGTATGAAGTGTGCGTTTGTTTTGTTCTTGAAATGTGAGTAAAGGTGAATTGTAGTACTGCTGATGGGATCAGTCCGTGTATGCCGGCTTATGGTCACAGGGGAGGTGTGTAACGGAACCCATCACTGTTTTACCCTGTTTTATGGTTATTTAATTATTATGGTTAAAATATGATCTACTGTTATACTGTATGTATGTTGGTTTATGCTCTGCAGAATATTAGCCCAGACTATTGCAGACCTTGGCATAATAGATAATCCTATTACAAGGGCTCCTCATAAGCAAGAGAGGTCCATTGTGTGAAGTGTTTACATTGTGAAGATGGAACAAAGGGAAGGATGATCTAATCAATGTCTGATTGTATCAAAGTAGCCAGGTAGCCTCATGGTGGTGTGACCCACATATTGTCCCTCTATGTGTATTGTGTGGCCAACTATGGGGGATGTGTATTGCCTGTGGGAAGAGATGTGTATATATATTTCTGCACATAACAAAATAAAGTCAGTATTCTTTTGACTCCCAATTGAGTGTCGTCCAATATGGGAGGTTGGGGATGGTGAGACTGTAGTGCTTCTTGGATATTTTACCGTATACCAGCGGAGATATTGGATTCGTGTTCCAACTCTGTTACAGTGCCTATGTAGATATATGATATAGTGCCTATGTAATGCCCATTGGATTTTTAAAAATTACACCACTATTTGTTTGAGTCTTGTTTGTTTCTTGAACAATTGAGAACAGAGTAGAACAGTCTTCAGTAGAAGTAGAAGAAATAATGGAGTTCAAGAGGCATAAGATATATTTACACAGAAATAAATTGCAAAATACTGAGCTAAAACTTGGCTTGTATTGGCAAAGAGAAATATTACAAAGAGCATAATCAATAAATTACTTATAACAAGTCTCTAATGACTTATAACAAGTCTCTGTATGTTACAGAGAGAGTTCAGGTGCATGCTCAGGAGAGATAACTATAGAGGCTGGTTGACAATGTAAAAAAGAGCTAATGTTTTCCATAGTGTCCTTTACAAAAGTTGCAAAAAATGAATAAGGGGTAAACGCAAGACACAGAACTATTTACAAGGGGTACCCTGTATGACAAAGGACAAGACAAACTTTCTGACACATGAGGAATTGACGACCCTGCTCCCGAGAGCTTACAGAGTAAAATGAGACTCTGCTCCCGAGAGCTTACGGAGTAAAGGAGATGGGGAAGTGACACAAGAGGGCAAGAGTCTATGGACTGTGTTTATGTAGGTGGTCCTGTAAGCAGGCAGAATTTCTCTCCACATGGCAAATTAGGAGTTCTGAGGCTGGGTTCTTCCTCCTCCAGGACAGTATTTGTTTTCTTTACTTGGCAGTTGCATTACACTGACTTCTTCTTACAAAGCTGAGATCAAACTAATAAAAGTCTATTTTAATGGAGATGAGATGTAGCTGAACTTGTGGATATCTCCTAAAGTTCTCAAATGTTATCATTTCAATGCTTCATTCAATGTCAAACAATGCAGGGAATATTCCATGAAACTTAAGTTCAGTTCCATTTGGCTTAAATTTCTTGTGAGTCTTGGGTTGCAGTTCTTGGGTTGCAGTTCTGTAGAGAAATGAGACAAAGTTAAAAGCCAATGTAGTTTTTACAACATTACATTTGTTATGTTACAGATACAGAAGAGAAGGAGGGTATGTGTGTGTATGAACACATACAAAATGTTTTCGAAAGTAAAAAACAACATTAAATATGTAATTAGTAGTAGGAGTATATTGAAAAGTTTAACTTTAAATATAAGATAGTAGTAGTAGTAGTAGTAGTAGTAGTAGTAGTAGTAGTAGTATACTGAAGTGAAAGCCATTATGTTTGTTTCTGTTTACTTGTTTCTTCAACTGGCAAGAAACATTGAATGCAGAAAAAAATGTGGCAATCCTTAGTGGTAAGTGCTTACAGCAGGACTACTGGAAGTCTAAGTCTACAAGAACCCCCACCCTCGCTGACAAACAAGTCAATGACTGCCCCTAGTAATTAAATAATTGCATATGATAAATAATGAAATGTTGTGCCTAAGTCTATTTCTTCAAAACAGTATAATATTAATATAGGGCAACAGTATAATTTTTAAGTTATTGACTTGCAAGCCTTCGGTCCTCCCTACATCTTTTTAGTAATTGTGCTTTGTGATGTCATTCATTGTGACATATGATTTTTATTCATTTATACAAGAGACTGTGGATTAGTGTATCCGGGGTGGTTGTTTATTTACTGCGGAAATTGACAACACACCTCTGATACTCACTAGACATCTCTCACTTAATTGCTCACAATTGATAACACACTGAATAAATGCCTGCCATGCGGCCTGCCATGCCAATTAAAGGGCAGGTCTGGTCATACACAATAAAAATCTGTACTTACACGTAAATACATTTAAGAAAAATGATATACTCACCTCACAGTCTTATCTCCTTAAAGATCTCCAAATGTTCAAATATTTTGCTCTTGTCATTTCAATGCTTCAACTGAAACTAAATTTGGTTCAATTTGGGCTATGTGTCTGGTGGGCAGTTCTGTAGAAAAGAAACATCAAGGTTAAAGAACAATGGAGTTTTAAAACATAACTTTTGAGCACATTTAAAGAGAAAAGGTGTATCTGACCTGTTATGGAGACTCCTGAATTAAATTTTTCAGCTGATTCCCTAATATAGTATCCAATTAAAGATGTCACTGTCACTTCTGGAGTTTAAAACCTACAGCATTAAATATGAGCAAAATAATTAAAAAGTAATCCCTTTAATTTTACAGGTGTATTGTAGTGGAAGCCACCATTTTTTTCTGTGTAACTACTTCAGAGAACGAACCTTGAATGAAAACAGAATGGCGTAATCCTTATTGTAAGTGCTTCCAGTAAGGTCTTATGGAAGTCTACAAAGTCATTTTTGTGTTGACAAAGCCAATGCACAACTATGCCAGTGGTTGGCCCAGGAAATAACAATTGCATATGATAAACAATTAAAGGCTATAGTTTGAGCATTACCAAAGTCAATCACTTCAAGAGTATAATGTTAATTATAGAGATTCTAGTTTTTGTACATTAGACATTGACTTGCAGATGTCATATCCCTACATCTGTATAGTAACTATATATACTGAAAAATACCAATTACTCACATATTCATTAAGGTGACAACACATCCAAGTGCATTCCTGCCATCGTCTTAGCATACTCACATTTAATTAAATTAAAGCAAATACTATTCTCACCTCATAGTCCTCTCCTCATTGTTCATCATTCACTGTATTTTTATACAGTGCTCCCATTTTTCTGCTGAAAAATACAAGGGGTACAGTAAATACATGGGACTCATGACTATATCAATTTAAACATACATTAACACTAAGTTTCAAGAAGTAACATAACACAGTATACATTTCTAATGCTTCTTATAAAATTAGAAAGTCAGTTGAAAGTCAGTTATATTACTTCAAAAGGTATAATCTACTTTTCTGTCGTACAATTAACCCTCAGTAGTTAAACCATACCTTTATCTATGCAGTCTCAATGTGCAAGGTAGAGTTTGCTCCTTTAAGGGCTTCTTATAGTCATGTTTATAGGCCACAGAACACTGGCACGTCCTTTAGACTTCTTATATCGTTACGTTTATAGGACACAGGCGCATGGTCCCTTTCTGTTGATAAAGCTGATATACAACTAAGTCAGTGGTTGGCCCAGGGAATAACATTTGCATATGATAAATAATGCATTAAAGGCTATAGTTTGAACATTACCAAACTCAATTACTGTAAATATGGAAATACAATGGTTACGTTTTTTGTACACTAGACATTGACTTGCAGATCTCCTGTCCCT
>CM050169.1:32600369-32655369 GCA_027410445.1 Discoglossus pictus
GGGATACCACACCAAGAAATGTTTAACTACATCAAAATTAGACATTGGATTGAGGAGATACATAAGATTCATGGCCCGCCCAAAGGATCGTGGATGTCAATAGTATGTAAAAACACAAACTTAATTGGAGGAACCTTAGGTTCACTGTACACTATGTTTAATGCCCCAAAGGCTTCGTGGAAGCCTGCTTACACATTGAAATGGGAGATAGACATGCAACAAAAGTGGGAGGGGGACAAATGGGCGGAATCCTTTCTGAGCCTATCTAAGGGCTCATATAACTATAGCTTGCTAGAAACCTCATTGAAAATCTTACATCGGGCATACATGACTCCTGTCAGGCTAAATAAGATATCTCCAACAACTTCAGATAGGTGCTTTAGAGGATGCCAGGGAAGGGGAGACTTTATTCATACGTGGTGGAAATGTCCTAGAGTGGCTGATATTTGGAATGAAACTACCAAATTAGCTTCACGAATTCTTAAATCTCCCCTAGAACCATCAATCTCGACTTGCCTGTTGGGAACTCATTACCAGGGGCTGGGTAATAAGGGGAACAAATTGGCTCAAATGATTTTTTTAGCCGCCAAGAATATAATTGCTAGAAGATGGAAAAGCAGTCATATCCAATTTCAGGAAGTCATAAACAAAATAAATTATCTTTGCATTAACGAAAGAATGACTCACACTTTGTTGGACCCTCACCACATTTACCTAGAAATTTGGGGACCCTGGATTCAGTCTCCAGATAGTACATTGTAAGGTCTGGACAGGAAAGAACATTACATTTTGGCTAACAGCGGTGGCTTGTCCGGGGAGTGGAGTGTGGAGCGGACTGGAACGGGTAGAGCTGGGAAGCGGAGAGGCAACTCATCTAGACGACAAAAGGTACTGAGGGTAGCACGGGAGATCATGGGAATGGATGTGGTGAGGAATATTTAGAAGTGGAACTTTAATTGCGTATCTACTTAAAACCATCACCAAAAAAGGAAAAAAAAATGTGAGATATCGGGCTGAATGATTGTTTATTGATATGAATATTATATTTTAATAACAATGGACACAGTTATTTCAATAATTTCAGTTAACAGATGTTTGCAATGTAATTGTTTTTTATGTAACATAAAAGCTGTTGAATAAAAATCTTTGAAACAAAAAAGAGAAAGCAGTCCCTGGCTCCATAAAGGCTGAGAACCACTATGCTACAAGACATGAAGAGCATTTCTCCCGTTCTTGCCCATGCAGACCTCCTAGAGTATAGGTTATTGTGGTATAATGTGGGTGCAAAGAGATGTTCTTAAAGTCAGTACGATTTAACGCCCTATTTGCAGACACTTCATCACACTGCTTTCTCAAGTAGCCCAAGTTGACATTACAATTAACAGACCCCATACAGCATTGTCTAAACCTGTGGAAATGAAATGGTCCCACTACAGAATACTCTGATTCCTGCTCAAGTCAATAAGAAAGGAACTGCTGTACACTGGTTAAAAAATATTTTATACCAAGGATCAAGATGGATTACCTATTCTATTCTATAAAACAAGAAATGTCTATAATATAAGAAGAACTGTTGCTATTGAGACTGGATTGATCGGCCTTATTATTTGTCCTTTACTACATTTTTCCTGTTGCATTCCTTAAAGGTATGTCTAAGTTTCCCAGTTTTTACCTCGTCCTAATCTAACACATACTTCTTATATCAGACACACACATTACATTGAGTCATTCTATAAACATAGAAACTTATTTTATTTAAAAATAAAACTTGTTTTCCACACCCCAGAGCTGCCTACATAAGCACAGTGTACCTACCAATAGAAACACTGCATTCAAATTCAAGCCAGTAGTGGCTCAATGCAGAGATCTATAGATCTGTGTATGATTCTTCCTGTTTTCTTCTACAGGGGAATTACACATACAATGATTCCTTCCTGCACAAACTGCCATTACTGATTGTTACATTGTATTAAAATGTATAGCTGCCTGTGATTGGCCAAAACAAATTATGAATGTTATGCTAATTTTAGCAAGTATTTTCAGGGGTGTTAACTAACAAAAGCTAATGCTTTCAATCTCAAGAGATGTTGCAAACATCAGGGATAGTTTGTTAATGTTTATTTTGGTATTATTTTCATGCAAAACCTTTTTTTTTTCATACACTTCTGATTCCCTTCTATCAGATGCATTCATAACAAGATAAAAGGTAACTATTCACAGCCCCAGACTGCATTGAAGCTCCCGTACAAGACCCTTGTCCAGTCTCCATCGGTTGGAGTGCCAGGGAAGGGTACTCATTGTTGATTTGTCTTTGTTTCACTCCAATAAAGATATTCATTATTCCAAAATAAGTAACCAGACCTTCAAATACAGCATGTTTGGATAAAGTGGTTTGGATCCTAAGAAACTAACTTCAATGTCATCAGCAGGCTCAAACCTGATCCTATTGCTGACTCCTAGCTATGCATAGGTTATCTGAATGTTTGTATATTGGGGTAATTTTACAATTTCTTGACAATGAGTGGGCAAAATTCAAAGGCTTTTTGAACTTGTAGTTACTTAAAGACATAGGCCCCTATTCATTGAGAAATTGTTGGTTACTGGAGCCCGTAATGTAGCCCGTTAACTAATTTGCTATTCAATTGTCGCCTTTTAGCGAGCCGCAAACGATCTACGAGTTACAGGCTGAAAATCCCTGTGGTTGTCAAAATCGTAACGTACAGCCCATCTAAGCCCGCAAAAGTTACATTCACTAAAATCGCAAATTGCTATTCAACTGCTACAATTCCTCAAGCCCACAAATGTGTTCACACTAGTAAATGGCAAATGTAGAAGAAAATCCTACTGGTACCAGATAGGACTCACAAGGGGGTTCAACACCTATTCTTAGCGAGGTAAATGCAAATAAAAAAACAATACTGCACTTTTAAATACAGGAAAACGATGAAATACATTAGAATTAATTGCACAACAGTGTCAAGCTTGCAAATCGGCATAAAAAAATATTTTGTTTTATGTTTTATTTTGGTGTCATATCAATCTTAAGAATCAATGAGTTAATACATAACAGGCCACCTACATGGACTGGAACAGTATCGCCATACATTTTTATTATTTTGTACATTTCCGAATTGCGAGTCCAACCGCATATCGGACCTCTAAACTCTAATTGATTGGCAAGTAACCTCCATGTTTTACTGACATAATGATGACTGTCTCATTTACTATTGGCTGTTTCTAAATCGATAGTTACGGCCTTGCTTAATTGAGCATTATCAGGCTCTGAAATGCTACATACAATTGCATGGTTTACGGTTTCATCTTCATTCAATTGAATCACTCTGTAAATGTAGCAGATATCAAGCCTGCAGACATACGGCCTGTATAACGTAATCTGCGGGATTGCAATTGAATAAGGCCCATATTCATAGCTCTCAAATCTATGTGTTAATGGTCCTATAAATTCTTAGCGGTAAGCATTACCTCTTGCTGGCATTTTATCTACCAAATGAGTTACAATATACCCCATACTAAGGGCCTCATTCAATTGTGATTTGGCCAATTGAATAGGGCTCTAAATAAGCACATAGCATATATTTTTTAAAGAAGTTTTTAGTTAGTGAAGACCTTACTTTTGGATAGATGTTTACTAACTAAAAACTTTTTTAAAAAAAATATGTTATGTGCTTATTTAGAGCCTTATTCAATTGGCCAAATTGCAATTGAATGAGGGCCTATATATTCAAGAAATACTTTGCATGTGAGAGTGAGCTGGTAAACAAAATATCATTCCCTCCAGATAGTCTGAATGAGTTTAAGGCCTTCTGTAGTATGAAGAAACTTCACCTTTCGGAAGTGTGTAACAACTTCCGACTTCAAGTAGGGACCCACCAGTAGCTGCCAAGTGTAAAGGAGCACTCTTAAATGACTATGGTGGATGGGTGGAAAATGTATGTATTGCTTTTTTAATTGACCTACAGTGCTTTGCAAAAGTATTCACCCCCTTGACTTTTTACCTATTTTGTTACATTATAACCTTAAGTTCAATGTTTTGTTAATCTGAATTTTAATGTGATGGATCAGAACACAATAGTCTAAGTTGGTGAAGTGAAATTAGAAAAATATATACATAAAACTATTTTATATAAATAGAATAAATAGTTATATAAATAGAAAACAGAAAATTGGCATGTGAGTATGTATTCCCCTCCTTTGTTATGAAGCCCATAAAAAGCTCTGGTGCAACCAATTACCTTCAGAAGTCACATAATTAGTGAATTGATGTCCACCTGTGTGCAATATAAGTGTCACATGATCTGTCATTAAATATAAACACCTTTTCTGAAAGGCCTCAGAGGCTGTAACACCTAAGCAAGAGGCACCACTAACAAAACACTGCCATGAAGACCAAGGAACTCTTCAAACAAGTAAGGGACAATGTTGTTGAGAAGTTAGGTTATAAAAAAAAATCCAAATCTTTGATGATCCCCAGGAGCACCATCAAATCTATCATAACCAAATGGACAGAACATGGCACAACAGCAAACCTGCCAAGAGACGGCCCCACACCGAAACTCACGGACCGGGCAAGGAGGGCATTAATCAGAGAGGCAGCACAGGGACCTACGGTAACCCTGGAGGAGCTACAGAGTTCCACAGCAAAGACTGGAGAATCTGTACATAGGACGACAATAAGCCGTACTCTCCATAGAGTTGGGCTTTATGGCAGAGTGACCAGAAGAAAGCCATTACTTTCAGCAAAAAACAAAATGGCACGTTTTGAGTTTGTAAAAAGGCACGTGGGAGACCCCCAAAATGTATAGAGGAAGGTGCTCTGGTCTGATGAGACTAAAATTTAACTTTTCAGCCATCAAAGAAAATGCTATGTTTGGGAAACATGGTGGTGGCAGCATCATGCTGTAGGGATGTTTTTCAGCAACAGGGACTGGGAAACTGGTCAGAGTTGAGGGAAAGATGGATGGTGCTAAATACAGGGATATTCTTGAGCAAAACCTGTACCACTCTGTGCGTGATTTGGGGCTAGGACGGAGGTTCACCTTCCAGCAGGACAATGACCCCAAACACACTGCTAAAGCAACACTTGAGTGGTTTAAGGGGAAACATGTAAATGTGTTGGAATGGCCTAGTCAAACCCCAGACCTCAATCCAATAGAAAATCTGTGGTCAGACTTAAAGATTACTGTTCACAAGTGCAAACCATCCAACTTGAAGGAGCTGGAGCAGTTTTGCAAGGAGGAATGGGCAAAAATCCTAGTGGTAAGATGTGGCAAGCTCATAGAGACTTATCCAAAGCGACTTGGAGCTGTGATTGCCACAAAAGGTGACTCTACAAAGTATTGACTTTAGGTGGGGGGAATAGTTCTGCACATTGACTTTTTCTGTTTTGTCCTATTTGTTGTTTGCTTCACAATAAAATAAAACATCTTCAAAGTTGTGGGCATGTTTTGTAACTTAAGTGATGCAAATCCTCAAACAATCCATGTTAATTCCAGGTTGTGAGGCAACAAAACACGAAAAATGCCAAGCGGGGTAAATACTTTTGCAAGGTCCTGTATACCGGTAATCACCATGTACATATATCTATACAGGAAGATGTTGAGTGAGTTTCCTCAAATTATCTTACATTAGGACTATCTATTGACGGGTTCCTCCTCTTGTAATAAACTAAAAAAACGTAGAAATTCTATAAACTGTGAGCATAAAAGCTTTCACTTAATTCTAGCAGACTCTGTGTGTGTGTGTGTGTGTGTGTGTGTGTGTGTGTAGGGGGGGACTTCAATATTGTACCACTTATTAGCCTGGAGACTGCAAGGGATAGTATTCTACTGTGAGCTGCAGTTCCATTTTACCTTATTTTTAAGTCCCACAATAATGTGTCATCCCTTTAATAGAACATTATACACATCTAACCTTCATCCAAGGTTGCTCATAGGTAACTAATTTACCTATTTTTGAATAAACTGATAAAAATTTAAGTCTGTATTTATTTACTCTTTAACTTTCTAAAAGCATATTGCAAAGTATCAAGTAGGCTTATTCAAAATAGCAAAGAAGGTGATATGATAGAAAACTTTAAACATAAAGGATTAAAGTAGAAAGGTGAACCATTTAGGTTAGTGGTACAGCCTTTCAGTGGAAGTAATAGGTTAAACAGCTTAAATAAACTCATCATACCTACAGTATGCATTAGGTTTTCCTAATGATTAGATTTTAGGCCAATAGAATGGACAGATTAGATACGCCTTTTAATTATGTTTAATTATGTTTAATTGTTGTTCATATCAATGTTTCAATGTGGCAAGCTTTGAAGTGGTAGAAACAACAGTGAGCAGCAGTGTCTCTGCCTTGAGTCCATCATCTTGAGAAATCAGCTGACTGGTTTGGTCTTCACGTGCTCATTGTGTACTGAACAATTAAACCACATCCTTGCTTTTTCTACTTACTGATTACTTTAGAGTTTTTGGTATTTTTTGTTAAATCTCCACTGTTTTCTCCTATTTAATTGTTCAGTATACTCTCTTGAAGAACTACAATTAATATTTTTTTAGAAAGTAAAAAATAAATAAATGCAGCCATTAATCTATTAACACTTCCAAAGGGGCCCGCAACGCATTTCAGAGATTTTATATTGTCTTAGATTCAAATTCGCAATAATCCCAAATGTACAAAATAATGTTTTGCTAATGGGCAAAACATTTTTGAAAGATAAAATGACACACTCTCACTTAATGCTTATTATATACAAGCATGCTGTAGCAGAAGATGACAATTTTGTGTCTGTTTCTCAGCTTCTACTAGACCAGTGGTTCTCAACCTGTGGGTGGTGACCCCTTCAGGGGTCGAATGACGATTTTCCAGGGGTCACCTAAAGCCATCAGAAATTGTAATTGTATGTAATTTGACTGTAGTTTTACTATAAGGTGGTCGCCACAACATGGGAAATTTTATCAAGGGTCGCGGCACTAGAAAGGTTGAGACCCGCTGTACTAGAGGGTTAAATCCAACTGCCTCTGTTGAAATTTGTCAATCCGTAGTGTCAGTGATTTCAACAGTATAAGCACAAACACTCTTGCCACAAGCAGCTGTATAGATAATGAAGATGGGAACATAGTCACACAGCAAACAATCTGCTTTATGCTGCTAGTCAATCATGTGAATGGATCAGGTTGATTCAGTCCCTAGGAGAAACAAACAACCACAGGTTGGGAATTAGAGGTGTCATGAGCTACAACAGAGTAAAGTATATTCACTACCAGTGAGTAAGGCTTGCGAGTTAGGTGATGGAATAATAGTGTGATTAAATGGCATGATGTATTCTGTGTGGTTTTGTTGAGGAGAAGTAATGTTCTGCAATACTCTGCAAGTAAAGGAAATAACTATGCTCTGAATGTGCAGCAGAGGAGTAAGTGACTTCACTGTAACTATAATGCAAATGGCATGGTTTTCTCTATTCCTTACATGTTGTATATGTTCTTACATTATTTTATTATGTAAAGTCAATAAAAAATAAACCTTTTTTACACTTTAGTCAAATTGTCTGCGGTTGATTTATCTGAACACATCGTAATACAATGTAAAAATGTCACATCCGAACCTTCCAAATGCTTAACCAGTTAATGATGTCCTTTTTTTAAGTTCCTTTCACTATGTAAATGTTCTTCCTGAATGATTTTGAGTGATATTATATTACCATAATTAATTGTCTTTGTATCCATAAGAAATACGAATGTTGGATATTTGAAGCTTTGTGAATTTTATAAAACAAATAATACCCTGGGTTAGAGCGTTACTAATGACCTTAGTTTTTCTTCATTGTGCCACTTTTCTATTTGGTTTAATAAGCTCAAAATTTGCTATTTATTGCAGTTCGGTAGTAACATATCAAGAGTATACTTTAATGCTAAATCCATCTGATAATTCTTACAACCATCTAACCTTTGGTAGTGAGATTTTAGCACTGTCAGATTCCAGTTTTAATGGGACAGACCAGAATTTGAAAGCAGATTTTATTTAGTACAGTACGTATTTACATTCAGAAATGGTTTTTGGCTTCCAATATTTTTGGAGCTTTAATGTTGTAGATTTTTTAACCTATCATGTGGAATTTCACAGGCTCAAGTCAAAACGCAACTCTCTGGCAAATTACAGAATTATTGTTGTCAAGGTTCGACTTGCAATGATGCCAAAGACATACAGGTTTTTTTTGTTTTCTTCCAAGTCCACGACTATTTTTTTTAAATGTTATTTTATTAGCATGGCAAGAAAAGTAAAGTAGTATAACAGAGAAAGCAATACACCCACTCGCAGGTTTCAGACAAGTACCGTGCATCCGATATTGAATATATAGACAAAAAAGTTACACTTCTTAACTAGTGATAGCCATCCAAAGTAGAATATTCACCATTCATTCAAAAACGTGTCCTTAATTCAATTGTGTATAATAAACCTAGTTATTCAAAGGATAACTTTGTCTTCAAACCATCAAGATAAAGTTGTTCCCAATTTTACCCAAAATGGGTTGAACCTATTATCATTAGCATGCATATAATTGTAGATCTGGCTCAAATACCCACAATTATAATTGTAATTAGGCACAGACACTGGACATTAATTTGGATTAAAAATGTATTTTTATTTCTTTCAATAAAACAGTTTCAGTAAATATTTTTTACTATTTTTGTATTTTATATTAACTTGAAATATTTTGAACAATCAAAATATTACTGATGTGAGAAAATCAGTGGGAAAGCCGGGGTAATATTGCGAGTAGGAGTTAGTCGCAAGCATTGGCAGCAGCACACTTGCAGTCATGCTAAGAAAGGGGAATAGAATAATTAGGGAAAGTTACTTAGCACTTTTTGACAGTGAAACTTTGTGATATAGGGAATAGAAAATGGCCAACAGTAAGCATTTTATGATATTAAGTTATACTCCTTTAGCCACAATGCGCATCTTTACATCACCCTCCCATAATTATTGCAGCTTTATCCCCAGCCACAAGTCTGTTTACACTTCCATATCAACGTGTTACATCCATGTTCCACCATCTCTACTTCCACCATAATGTCATGCCACGGACCCTTACTGGATCTTATTGCGAGGTTCATGTGACACATAGCTTGCTTCCACAAGACTTATGTTGTCTTAAGTATTGTAAAAAAATACTGTAAAAAAACAAAACAAAGGCCCTCAACTTAATATCAGAACCCTTTAAAAGATTACGAGAGGTTAATTACTGGATTTCCGTCCACGCTCTCATTCATGGTTGTCCAGCCATTTCTGTGTCTCTGTAAAATGAAACTAGAGAACAAGTTAGACAGTGTTTTCATACATACAGTAGACCCTCCACATTTGCGGGGGTTCCGTTCCTGGGTCCCTGCAAATGTAAAAAAAACATGAATAACGGAAACATGGGTAAACTATCAGTTTACCCATTTTTTTTTCCCTTGGAGGAGGGTCTGGGTGTTGGGTGGCACTTACCCAGCGGGAAAACGCTGCATTCGGCCATCTTCTAGGGCCCAAGCTCCTTTTGAGGCAAGGGGGATGGGTTTTGCGTCCCCCACTGCACCTCAGCGCAGGGCTCCTTTCCCGCGGCCGCCTGACGTGATCTCGCGTGATTACAGAAGGGAATAGAAAACCGCAAATATCGGATCAGCGAATTACATAGTTACATAGTAATTAAGGTTGAAAAAAGACTTTCAGTCCATCAAGTTCAACCTTTCAAGATCTCCTCTGATCTGCAATATGCGGATTAGTTATTAATTAATTACTTGTTAATTAATTATTAATCAATTATTTAATTATTTATTTTTTATTTTATTTTTTATTTATTACTTAATCCAGAGGAAGGCAAACAGAAAAAAAATACCCAAGTGAAACTTAGCCCATCGTCTCAAAGGGAAAAAAAAGGAATTCATTCCTGACCGCGATACTGGTGATCGGATTTCTCCCTTGATCAATACTCTCTCTATAATTATCCAGGATAGCCCTGAATTCCCTTTTTAATTAGAAATAAATCCAGTCCCCTTTTTTAAAGTTATCTATCGAATCCGCTATCACCAATTGGGCAGCAAATATAAGTGCAGGTTTCACTTTTGATTTAAATATTTATTTTCACTAATGGCTTTTGTCACATAATCTTGGGCTTGGAACCAAGGATCAGAACAACCTCTATACAACTAGTTGTAACATCAGGGTCATCAGTATTGGCAAACATTTTCATTAAGACCTCCATTGTTTGATAACATAACTGTCTTAACTACTAGTCCAAAAGAATTACAGTAAACTTATGGTAAAAATATTCACACACATAGACACAACATATACAACTCATTGAAACGACAAGCAACTACAAGACAAAATGAAAGAGTAACATATTTAAAAAGTATTGCAAAGTAAGGAACTTACAAAGAAATGATTAACTAGTAAACCGTTAACAGAAAACCTGCTTTATAGTAAGTATGTTTTTGTAGTATGTATATGTCATGGCCAATACATACTACAAAAACATGTACACAACATGCTAAAACTACAGCACACAATAGGACAACAGAGAATTGATTTTTGCACAATATTATATTTATAAATATATAAATCCCTCCTGCAACCTTGCTTGCCAACTTTTGTAAAAAATAATGTATAATTTCTACAAATCCTATGATCTTTTGGGCAGTTGAATAACAGACAAATACGGGATTTCCCTAGTAGTTAAGGTTCTTGCAAATGTTTCATTATTAACTCATTTTTCATGAGTTGATAACTTTGGGTTGGTTTGATGCATCAGTTTTACATTTTGTACTTTAGGAGAGATTGATGTTGTGAATTGTTTTGTCAATTTCCATGAAATATTGTCAAGCCAAAAAAAGTTGATATAGGTTTAATTCTCCCATAGGTATTGTTGCTCACTTGTAGGAAAAAAAATAATGGATGTGTTTGCAATATAATAGAAATCTAAGAAGCCTCCATTCCTTATTTAGAATTTTAAGGATAGCTTAACCCATTTTTGAGATATAAAACAACACATTTCACTTATAGTATAGCAATGCATATTACTTCATACATACATTGGCACAACCCATTTTCTTTAATTGCAGTGCAAAGATTTTTCTGATGACATAATTCATTACATCGCCTATGACATTAGGTGACATCATTCATGACATCACAAATGATATAAATGACATCAGCTATGGCATAGCTCATGACATTACATATTATATGACAATGACATAATCCTTGATGTTACTGATGACATCACACTAGACCCCTCTAATGTCACACACACACGTGTATAATCCAACCCTAGCTTTGCTCAAAGGTGTTTGATACAACGGGCATATGCTTAAGGGAAGCCATGGTTATGGATTGCAAGTTTTTTAACTTGTTTTAGACATTCAAATGTGAACACAAATGTACTATTTATTCACTATATACTGTGTATCATAATTGTCAAACTATGAGACGTTGTCACGCTTTGCGTGGTGCGTACGACATAGGCGAGCCGTTAACTCGGAGCACTTAGGTGATGAGTGCCTGTGAGCCTCGCATAGCGAGGCGAGCTGTTAAGGCACTAAAACTCACAGCACTTGGGCGATGATGATGGCATTGTTGAAAGTGAGATAGATGTGAGGATGGTGGGAAGATTAAGAGTTCGGTCTTAGACAAGTTGAGTTTGAGATGGCGGGCGGACATCCAGGAGCATATGCTTGAGAGGCAGTTGGAAACACGTGCTAGAAGAGAGGGGGATATATCAGGTGTTGAGAGGTAGGCTTGAGTGTCATCTGCATAGAGATGATACTGAAGTCCAAATTACTTTATAAGGGTGCCAAGTGAGGATGTATAGATGGAGAATATTAGGGGGCCTAGGACTGAACCTTGGGGTACACCAACTGACAGAGGGTGAGGAGAAGAAGAGGTGCCAGAGAAGGAGACACTAAGTGTTCGATCTTGTAGGTATGATGTGAACTATGAGAGAGCAGTATCTCTGATTCCAAGGGAGTGGAGAATTTGGATTAGTAGAGGGTGATCAACTGTATCAAAGACAGCAGAGAGATCCAGGAGAAGTAGTATAGAAAAGTGACCCTTTGACTTGGCAGTGAGCAAGTCATTAGTGAGTTTTGTGAGAGCTGTGGAATGTTGGGGCCAGAAGCCGGTTTGGAAGGAGTCAAGAAGGGAGTTGGAGGAGATAATTTGGGTAAGGCAATTGTAGACAAGCTGCTCAAGCAGGGGAAGTAGAGAGATAGGGCAGTAGTTAGTTGCGGAATCAGTGTCAGATGAGGGTTTTTTAAGAATGGGTGTAATTATGGCATGTTTTAGAGATGATGGAAACGTGCCAGTATTTAAGGAAGGAAGTATGTGCCAAACTAAAAATATTAACAGCTGTGTAAGCAATGGGCCTAAAGCATTTTTTGTAGGAAAATCAGAATTGGTGAAGATTCTGGTTATGAGTACAGGAATCCATTTTGTGTTTGTTATATCACATCCTGAGAGCTGAATAATGAGGGTGTGTGTTTTGGCTATCAGTAAAGAGAGGGGAGAGAAGGAGGGAACTGGCTGCCATTGTAAAGATGTAAGGATTATTGGATTAGTCTGAAATAGACATATTTTCCACTGCCTCTCACTGGCTCAGAAGCAGACCCCTTGCATCATTAACTGCAACAATAGCTCTCTAGAAATTTAAACACAGCTCCCACACTCACATCTTACACCAATTTATCATGGATCTCTCCAGGGTCCTGCAGAGGCATCAACATTTTTTTTTCTAATATAAGTATATAATATATACCTTTTTTCTGCTTAATTATTCTCTAAGTTAGACTTAAAGTTTCAGACATTTTGTTTTATTGTGCACTGGTCCTTTTAACCATACCATTGTCATTAGTCTCAGTTATAGATTATTGAGGCACATATCTGCAGTTAAAATGTTCTCTATTCCAACCAATACAGAACTATTTAATGGGTCACACGTGGTATCACAATCATAAATATGTTCTGGATCTCAAAGGCAACCTCCATGATTACTGTAAGGAAACCAGTTGGTCTCTAGATCAAAAAGGTTAGTCTAGGCCACTGGATTATGGGCCAACAGCATACTGTAGATCTATCCCCATGACTAAAATTAGTTATATCTCTGAGAAGAGTTGCAATGAGAACCAACGTATAATTTTAGGGATTCAGATATATAATTTCTAAATTGTGATCTCTTTCGAACCTGCCCTTAGTCGTTTCAGTTTTATATAACTAAATATTCTGAGAATTAAGAACTGGTGTACTTATAAAGTTTAGTTTATAGAACATTTTTTTTTTTTTTTAAATCTGAGTACCAGGAATTGTTCTGTGTAGTAACAAACTTGTAATGGTGGGTGGTGTCTGCTCACAATTATGAGCAACACCCAAATGTTCAACATTGCCAATCTCTAAGTTATACTTTCATTGACCTACAAGAAATGCAGATATGTTTATGAAACTCACTGTTTTAGTAGAAATACTACTCTCCACCCCTTACTAGGTAGAGAACCTGCCCAGGAGGCTGTGTTGATAGGAGTATTTATCTGCCTTTTCCTTACATTTGCTACTGCAGTCAAGTTCGAAGGTAAAGTTGTTTAAATAAAATGTGAAATACTGATTTTGTATTGATCAGTTATTAAATAAAGAATTTAAAGCTTATTGTATGACCATAACAGTGGCCCTTTAAATTTGTAGCATCAGGTAGTAGATTTCTTTATCTTAAATGAAATAAATAAGTGTTTGTGTTGTTACTAATTTCCCCAGATAGAGTCTGAGTCAGATAAAAATCCCATTGCCAACAATATATTTGTATAGTTCCCTAAGTGTCTATCATGTGACATGAAAAGTAATGGAAAAACTATCTTCTTATCACCATGAGTTGGTGGAGGGGATGTCAGTGAGTGAGAAAGCTGCCTTTTATACATAGCAGACGTCCTCATGTCTTCCGTGCTCCAATGGTGACTGCAACTGAATGGAGCGGAGAGTAAATAAAAAAAATATTCACGAGACACAAATGTTTTTCATAGAAACATATACTTTATGAAAATACTAATGAATGTTAATAGTGACAGAGACGTTTAATATTTTTTATAATATTCCCATGCTCACTTACTCATGATTTCGGTTTTCTATTTCCAGTTATGGGTTCAGCCATTTTTATATTAATATTCCTCCCTTGGCAGCAAGACCTCCATTTTGCTAATGGTGTAGCTGACGATTTATATGCAATATGGGCTGAAGCACTTTATTTAGTGTATGTCACATATGATATCACTAGTGATTCTGAAGTCACTGGCCAAGTGATATATAAGAGTGCCATATTACAGATAAAACAGAGCAAATGGAGGTGTTGGTATCAAGGCAAAATGTCGGCACCCTTAGTGAAAAATAAAAACCCTAAATGATGAATAAGCAGCGTTACCAACATATTTTAATAATATATTGAGGAAATATGTTTTAAAATGGAATATTGATTAGACTGTTTTTTTTTATGAATTTAGTTTCAGTGATTGTTTCAGTAATTGTTCTCTCTCATATTATTGTCCTTTTATATGGCTATTATTATAATCTTTATTTTCTAACGCGCCAACGTATTCCGTAGCGCTGAACAAGGGTTAAGTATGAGCCCTGTCTTTGAGTTTAGTATCTAGTGTAAGTAGACCTTTTGCTGAAGCATATTACAAGATTGAAAACTCGCAAACTTACAATCTGAGTTGGGTATGGTGAAAGATGTGTTGTGCATGGTATGGCTGGAGGTGATGAGCTTCTTTAAACTATTTTTAGTGAGGTTTTGAAGGTTTTGAAGCTGAAGGATAGTCTAGTGTAGCGAGGCAAGGAGTTCCAGAGAATAGGGACAGCAGAAGAAAAGTCCTGAAAGAGGATGAGAGAAGAATGTCATTAGCAGAAGGAAGATGACGGGTGGGGTAGTATTTTGAGATGAAAGCGGAAATATAAGGGGGTATATTGTTTCTGAGGGCTTTGTAAGTTAGGGTCATGATTACTGCCATGTTCCAACCAGTGGCGGAGGGCCCAGTGCAAAATATTATGGGAGCCCCCTCCTGCAACCTTTTATTATATAATGCAGGTACCTGTAGGGTCAATACAAAAAACTATATCTAAGTGGTCAGATCACTTGTCTAAGTATTATCTGCCCTTCTCTAATAAAGAAAGTAAATAAGTATAGCCCCCTTTTTACTCCATGCAGCTGTCAGTAGCAGAGGGACCCTTATAACCTTTTCTGGGTCTCAGTGCTTTGCACCTGTAGCACCAGCAGTAGCTCTAACACTATAATGTACAGTAAGACAAACTGTGCATTATATAAAAATACTAACCAAAGGAAGAGATGGGAAATTCTGATTCTATCACTTGGTGACTTCCTCAGCCAATAAATAAACATAAAGGCCCTCATTCAATTGCAATTCAGCCAATTGAATAGGGGTCTAAATAAGCACATAACATATTTTTTTAAAATAAGTTTTTAGTTAGTAAGCATCTATCCAAAAACAAGGTTTTCACTAACTAAAAACTTATTTAAAATAAATATGCTATGTGCTTATTTAGACCCCTATTCAATTGGCCAAATCGCAATTGAATGAGGGCCATATAATTTATCTTGCTATGACAAGCAATGTTATCATTTATATATTTTATTTATATTTAATACCAGTTTTAATACAAATTGTTCTAGACAATAAAACAGTTTTTTGTCATCCCTGATTGTGGAGACAAGGAGCATTAGCAATCCAGCAGCACACATACAAGTAACAGAATATAGCTGTGCATTCAAGTCAGTGCCATGTTACTTCAATTATTATACATCACTTGCTTCTTCTCAAACACAAGCTTTGTCACTGATAAAACAAAGCAAGAAAGTTGTGTGTATTTTACACATATTTGATAAATGTTGCTTATATTTAAAGGACCATTAAAGTGTCATATTCATCGCATCCAAGCCTGTAAACCATTTTTGCCCAACTGTGACAGGTTTAGATGGACAAATGGTAAAAGAGATCATCAGCAATATGTCACTGAAACACATGTTTTTATCCACTATTTTTTAAAGGGCCACTTCAGCGCAGTTTGGACCAAATCAAAGAAAAGATCTCTTAAAAACATGTAGAAATACTTTTTGCATTTTTTATTTAAATATGTTTTTTTTTCACACCGAAATTTATAAATAAAATCTTTGTTTACATGGAGACTCTGACATGCCCCCAGACACACTCACAGCAACTTATCCTTGCAATGAGCACAAGCAGACAAAGTGTTAACCCCTCCCAAATTAATTTGTGCAGGGAAATGACTAAATATGACAGTTAGGAGTTAACTTGTCCTGCTGCATTCCTGAAGTTCAGTAAAAAGTATAAATCTTTGTGTTCACACGGAGCTTCACCTGCCGGTGTGCGGCAGATGATGTTAATCATGAAACAGTCAGGAGTCTGTTTGTAAATAGACCTAAGACAATAGATTTCTAGCTGTTATTAGTGTAATTAGAAATAAAACAATATATAATTTTAACATAGAATCTTGTGTTCTTTCACACAATGAAGAGCACGTATACAGCCCTATTAAATTCCCTCAAAGTGTAACTCCCCCCTCTCTCCCTCTCCTGTTCCTCCTTTACCCCTCTCCCTTCCCCCGTGTCTTCTTTCCTCCTCTCCCTCCCTTGTTTCTCCTTCCCCCCCCTTCCTTGTGTCTCTGTTCCCCCTCCTCACCCTCCCTTGTCTCTCCTTTCACCCTCCTCTCCCTCCCTTGTCTCTGTTCCCCCTCCTCTCCCTCCCTTGTGTCTCCTTTCTCCCTCCTCTCCCTCCCCTGTGTCTCTTACCTGGATTCAACCCTGCCAGCAGTGCCACACTCATGGTCTTCTCCTCCTCTTCAGCTCCCGTCCTGCGGCCGTAACTACTTTCTGGATCAAGCCGATCCAGAAAGTAGTTCCGGTGGAGGACAGGAGCTGCAGAGGTGGAGAAGACAGTGAGTACAAGGCAGCAGGCTACTGGCAGGGTTTAGAACTGGGTGCAAGCTACTGGCAGGGTTTCCAGGTAAGCTGGGGTGCTGAGGGAAGGCAGAGGGTGAGATGAGAGAGAGGCAGAGGGGGATGAGAGTGGCCTATGTCCCGCTGGCATCATGGTAGCGGCCTGTAAAGGCGGCAGTGGGGGAGATGAGAGAGAGGCAGAAGGGGAAGAGAGAGGCCTAAGTCCCGCGGCCCTCGCAGTTGGGGCCCGTAACAGAGGCAGATGGGGAGATGAGAGAGAGGCAGTGGGGGATGCGAAACCGGCGCCGCTGGCGATGAACGCCTGTGGCGCTCACCTCAAGGCTGCAATGAGCGCCTTCGGCACTCATTGCAGTCTAAGTTCCGCAGGCTCACAGTCGACGGCTTGCCTCACTTAATGAGACTCACAGTTGCAGCCCTGTAGGCCGCAACACATTACCAACATCATAAGCGTTACGAACAGCCCCGCAGATCCACAACTATTATAGTGAAGGAAGTATAACTCACAGTAAAGTCATCTGCCAGGCTCCAGGAGAAATTCAGTACACTAGAAGGCCAATGTCACAGCCCTCAAACACAAGCAGAGTTTGTGTTCAGCTGTTCAGTCGTGTCCGACTCTCTGGACGCGGCACACCCTATGGACGCAGCACACCAGGAACATCTTGTGTTTGGTTGTGTTTATCCATAAGGTTTTCATGGCAAAGATACTGGAGTGGGTTGCCAGTTCCCTCTCCAGGGTGTCACGATTTGTCTGACCTTTCTGCTATGACCTGACCCTACATGGTTTAGCTCACGGCTTCATTGAAGTACACAAGCCCCTTCACCACGACAAGTTAGTTAAGTTAATACATTCAGAATTTAAATAAATCATACAAATCAATCTTAACGGGCGCAATTTGGACCACCTCACAGTAAAGTACTTTTAGAATTTTTGAAATATGTGCATTTTTCATTGAGTTATCAAATTAAATAAAATCTGTTTTTACAGTGTAATAGTCTACCGGCATGCATTTGCATTACTGCAGCCAATCATTTTCCATTGGTGTGTGTCCCATTCAGGTCAATGGTAAGACTGCTTACATTTCCAGTTTGAATGGAACAGACCTTTTTTTGCAATTTCTCATGGTAGAAAATTCATTTTTCCACTCTCTTGCCTCTCTGGAATTTGAACAACACTGACCAGTGATCTGCTCACCCTAGTGCTGTCCATTTAGAGATCAAAAGAAAAAGAATTAACCCTTAACAAATCTATATGTGCAGGCATGAAATGCTGGACTCACCTAAACAGGTCAATTATGGCTTAACTGGTCAGTGCGGTCCTGGGAAAAACTGCTATTAATCACTGTCTTCCCTATAGATAATCACCACACAGATCTGTTATTACGCATGCAACAGTCAGTAGAAAGGATACACTTTGTATGTAAACAAATGCTTAAACTTTACATTTTTATCTTTTATT
Organism: Discoglossus pictus; assembly: GCA_027410445.1. NCBI lineage: Eukaryota > Metazoa > Chordata > Amphibia > Anura > Alytidae > Discoglossus > Discoglossus pictus. Next base: position 32,618,846 of record CM050169.1, read on the forward strand.
AGTGTAATTAAAAGTAGATTATTTTAACATATAATCGTCTGCTCTTTCACACCTTGAAGAGCTATTACAGTGAGGTAAATGGACCTTTAAGAAATGAAAGCACCCTTCCACATACACACCCAACAAAGTAATATGGATATCTACAGGGTCCAGCAGCTTCATCAAACGTTAATATTTGTTAGTTAAAAACTCGCTTTATGATCTTTTCCCCCTTAATTAAGTTATTAGATAGTGTCAACATTTTCAAATGTATATAATTGTTTTCATTGTGCAATGGTGCTTTAAAGGGCCAGTGTAAGCACTATATAAAGGGCTGTGAGTATCTAGTTTGTCAATTGCTAGTTCAAACAATTCAACAATAATGTTATCTGTAAATAAAATGGTTTAAAATATAATGTTATCCTATCTCAGCTGCTTCGTCTGTCTCCATTTCCCTCCATTACATACTTGAGATTGTTTCTGTAGAAGCCATTCAAGTTATCTGGTAATTGTTTAATTATTTAGGAGTTCTGATTGAGCAACTCTTTATTCTGATAAGACTGTAAATTAGCCAATGTTTGGAAAAATAGGCAAGAAAAAAAAATGATATCACTAATGACATCAGATGGTGTGTGGTCACACATGCACACAGCACAGGAATTGTGGAAGATAAGTGATAACGACTAAATAATTACACAGCCACCAGTTGATTTCAATGGCTTCCACAAAAACAATGTTAAGTCATGTGGAGACAGACCCAGCATACAAGGCAGGTAGCATTTATTTTAAGACCATTTTATTCACAAATGGCTTAATAGTTGAATTTATAATTAAATGGCCATTTACCTCACTATAAGTACTCTTCATGGTGTGAAAGAGAACAAGATTCTGTGTTAATGTAATCTAATGCTTTTTGCAGTTTTATGTTTGTTTACAGACACACTGCTGACTGTTTTATGATTAACAACATCTGCCGACAATAGCCGTTGCAAGCTCCATGAACAGAAAGATTTCAGAAATTTAATCAGCCATCAGTTAACCGACAAGTAACATATTTGGTAAGTTTCTAGCACTCATTTCCCTGCACAGATGAATTTGGGAAGGGTTAACCTTCTTTATGCTTCTGCTCTCTGCATTGAGCTCTTGTTGTGACTCTGTGTGGGGGACTTGTCAGATTTTCATGTAAACAGAACTTAATTTATAATTTTTTCTGTGAAAAAGGCACCTATTTAAAAAATCAAAAAAAATGTCAACATGTTTTCATGAGTACATTACAGGGGTGTGCTCCAAGATGTGCTGAATTAACTGGCATTTTAAATATTGGTTGAACGAACAAATGTTGACCTCTGATTTCTATGTAGGTCTACGAAAAAGATGAAAGTCTAGAGTGTCAGTTCTAAAGAACACATTTATGGATGGAGCACTTACTGTGCATCTCTAAAACATAGTATTTACATTGTATAAAATGGTGCTAACACTACCCAACAGGGCATAATCTTTCAAAAAGGGAAGGGCCAAGTGTTGGGAAGTGTATACATGGGCACCAAGAGTAGAAAAAAGGTGCTTTGCTTATTGTACTATATATCAATGTCATTGCATTATACACGCGACTATAAGATCAAAGAAGGGGATGGTTTTGTCTAGCAAATGATCATACCTGGAAACCTGCTGTGTTAAAGTGGCTTCCCATGGCAATTAACTTTTGCTGTGAGGGCAGCCTTTCGTATGATTGTTTATCAATCTTACCTAATCAGATTGTTCGAAAATCCTTTTATACCGGACTCTCAGCCACATTATACTTCTCATGTGGTAACCTTATCAGGGTGGAGACAAAGAGCCTAACTAGAGGTTGATTATCTGATTTTTGAAAAATTATTTTAATATTGAATATTGTTATTAGAAAATATTACGGTACTTAGAATTTTATAATGATCAAAAGTTAATTAAACAGCTAGCTCCTTTTGTTGTAGAGTTTAATTTGCAGGGGTAAAAGTATAAGAGGGATGGAGGAAATAAAAGATGTGCTGGGGCAACATGCAATGAAGAAATGTACCAGGGCCTTCCTCTGAGTGGGGCCCAACTATGGAAAGCGGTCTTAGGGGATGCAGCTATGGGAAAATGTCTTGGGGAGGGGAGCTGTTATGGGAAGGGGTCTTAGGAAGGAGAACTGTTATGGCAAAGGGTCTTGGTTAGGGTCACTGAGTGAGCTGGTTTTTGCACTGGGGCCCTCCATTCTCTAGCTCCGCAGCTGGCATGTACCTACATATGCCAGATACATTAATGGGGCCTGATTACAACTATATTATTCTGATAGGCCTTCCCTTTCATCAGATGTTCTGCACTGTGCCGCTTGTCAAAGTGCTGTAGCTGGTGGAAATAAGAAGTAGATAGCTTCTTAGAGTAGCGAGTCTTGCAAACCTTGTTATTGTTATCAGAATGCAGATTAATGAGATGAAGCTTTTACTGTAAATAGACACAGGGATCTATTGATTAGATCACAGCAAAAACAAATTGTCACTAAATACTGCCTGGAGGTGTCCTTATTACTGCTGCGACAGGGCAGGGACTCGACTGAAATGCCACACATGTTTGTGACCAAGAATTCGGACAATAGGGTAGGGCTGCATTCCAGCGACGTGCTCCAGAATTCATGAGGTTTTTGTTCAGTTAATTATGTGCTGAGAAGTTGTAAGCCCCTTGAGAATCATATCCCCCGTTGCTCAAAACTCCCATATGAAAAAAAAGCAGCAAATTAACTTGGCGATACAGACAGTAATTAAATAGATTGAAAACACTTGAACAAACAACTTGTCTGTTGGTTTCTCCAAACTAACTCTAAAGGAAAAATAGCTGGTGAAATGCAGGGAATATATAAGCATTACATAGCAAAATACTAATACATATATATATATATATATATATATATATATATATATATATATACCTGACCAGGGTATGTAATTGCAACATTCCGTGTATAAGACGGTCCCCCTATTTGAGACTAAAAAATGCTGTCTTATACACGGAAAAATATGGTGTGTATATATACATATATATATATCGCAAAATCTACTACACAAGTTAGGAACAGGCCCCACGCTGAGAGGCAGTAAGCGTGCAACAGCTGTCTGTGGGTAGGATTCCTAGCTTGTGTATAATCCATCCTGAGCCTTGCTCAAAGCTGTGTAATACAGCAAGCATATGCTTTAGGGAAGCCATGTTTAAAATGTTAATGGATTACAAGACCAAATCCTTTGTGGTCACATTGGCATGTCCCTGTCCAGGTTCCCAGAATGCATTGCAACAACTGCATTTCTCGGAATTCTTAGCAGGAAACACGTTTTTTAACTTGTTTTAGATGTTCAAATGTGAACACAAATGTATCTATTTATCTAGTAAAAAAAATTATTAAAAATGTTTTTATAATTTCTCCCTCAATGAACTGTAGCTCCCCAGTGTCGGCAGCACTCATGCAGGCCCAGACCAAACATATATACACATGTGTCTATATGTGTACATATGGTTTCTATATGTTGTGTTGATTCCCCCTATATGCATTTACCTGATGATGTCAGATGTTTGGACATTTCCACTTAGGGGTGTACTCACTTTTGTTGCCAATGGTTTAGACATTAATGGGTGTGTGTTGAGTCATTTTAAGAGGACAGCAAATTTACACTGTTATACAGGCTGTACACTTACTACTTTACATTGTTATTTCTTCCATGTTGTCACATGAAAAGATATGATAAAATATTTACAAGTGTACTCACTTTTGTGAGATACTGTAAATATATATATATATATATATATATATATATATATATATATATATAGACACAGACCCACATATTTATATATTTATTTCTGTATATTTAATATATATTTTATATATGTACTACAGGTGCTTTTTTTTTTTGCAATAGGGCCCCCAATGCACTAGCTCCGCCACTGGTGAAATAGCTAAGCTTTACTTTATATATTCAGAAATAGTGTTACAAATAAAGATTTGTATAAAGGAATGAATGGGTAACGTACTTTCTCAGTTGACATTGTATTTTTGCTTAGACTTATGAGGCCCAGGTCTAGGGCAATAGATATTCAGGGGGCCCCAGGCTGCCTGAAGGTGCAGTACATTGGAATTGTATAACTGCAGAGAAATAAATGTCTATATACAGTGATATATCCACCTGTACTTGACATTACCTGAGATATCAGATATGTACATAAACATGATTTGAAAGGTGAAAGGAGAGGCTCCATTTGGGGGGCAGGCACGCACAGATCTGAATGGCTTAGGGCAGCATAAAACTTAAATTGATCAAGCAACCTCCAACCACCATTTACACCATCCCATGTTAAGTACAAGCTCGGCAGAGGAGTTCTTAATTCAAATAGCTTTATTATATCTAAACTTTGCACTAGATATATTATTCAGACATATTTGAGAGAAAATGTTAACAATTCTTATAACAGTTTTCTGCTTTCAAAATATTTTTCTGAGGTCCATTCAAAGAGACATTAAATATTTTTTTCTATCATGCATTTAACATGTTTTAAACATTACAAAATATGTTTTTTAATAAATAATATATATATAATCTATTTAATAATTTAATAATAATAATAATAATAATAATAATTCCCTTCCAACATCATCTAATTCCGATAGGTGAAGAGGTAAAATTCCAATCACCAACAACACTGGAAGTTACTGGTGTGGTTGGCCTTTTCCGGTTATAGGATGATGCAAAAGAGGAGCGACTAGTGACATGGGTTCCATTATGGTTTAAATGGCATCGCTCTGTGGCTGAACTTAGTCTACTTATGGTTAGTAGGCATAAGTGAGGCCTCTCTCTGATCGATCCATGTGGTGTCTAGCCTGGAAGGAAATTACTGACGACTGATCCTTAGGTTTGGTCATGTGACCAGTTCTGGGTTTGTCATGTTGAGATTTGTGAAATAAAATTGGCTATGGTCTAATTTATCCAAATACATATTGTTGTGTGTATTGTGCTATGAAATGCAACCTCTCTACCATGCAGTGTCAAGGGATCCCTAAAGACATAAAAGGGTATGACCATAGCTGGGAGGGGGAGCAAGGAGGAAGTAGTTAAGGATGAGCTTCTCTGTCTTTCTCCCCTTTTCTCTTTCTCTCAAGAGGCCGAGGGGTGGCTGGGGAAAAGATCAGGAGTGCAAGTGGGCAGCCGGTGGGATAATTGTTGCCTCCTATAAGTTATCTCTTTCATATAAGAGCAGTGTTTAGGTGAAAACTCTTCTTTTATATGATACATCTCACCTAGAGGAGCTTAACTCACTGTGTAAAACTTATTAAACTAGTATGATTTGCTAAACCATGTTTGAGGAGAGCAGAGGCCACCATTATAAGCAATCATGTGTTCTGTCACTAACACTTAGGATTCTGAGCTCAATTGAATCCCAAGATCATGAGCCAGTTCAAGGGCCAACCAAACTACAGGTTCAGTTCTAAACTTTGGCAGTTGAATTACATTTTCGGTGTTCTTCGGTACTCACAAAAGCTATATACATGTTCATTTTTTGACAGGGAAAAGCTCTCTAGGGCGATAATACATTTAAGGGGACTCTGTTTCCCTAAAATCAAGTTTTTTAGGTTATTCTTAAAAAGCATTAAAAACTGGCTATATATTGTGTTATCCAGTCCTGAATCAGTTCATGGAAATTCCACGTTGTTGATGTATTTATATACACATGAGCAGGAGCGGATCTACCTTTTTGGAGCACCTAGGCAGTGAAGTGGAGGAGCCCCTGTGAGTGAGTGTGCAAGGTAATCATAAACCCATTTTTGCCTTTTCTGTGTGTGTAAGCTCTTTTTCCCATTGTTACTCTCTTGTTCTAGGTGGTTATCCCCTAGGAGCCAGTCTATGAATCGCAGTATTTAGTTTTTTTCTAAGCCAGGGACCTTTTTTTTTTTTTAAAGTGACGGCCCTCACAAGAAAGAGCCCCCGGGCAACTGCCTCGTTGGCATAATGGGTAATCCGGCCATGCACATGAGCAGTAAACGCATATGAAATAACTGCTTTGATGTGCTAATTAAGATTACATTCAACTTGGCTGTCTCTGTAGTGGCCAAAATAAAGACCTGCAATGTTATCTGTCAGTTAGACCCCTCTCCCACCCTTATCAAGCACACCGAAACGCACATTGAGCCCCACTTTTTCATACAGGAGCCACAAAATCAATTCTAAAAATTTCAGAAAACTGAATTGAGTACAATATATAGCCAGTTTTTAGTTCTCTTTAAAATAAAATCTTAATGTTTAGGCGATGAGTCCCTTTAAAGAAGTTTCTTCTGCTCCAGGACCTTCATTAAAAAAACACACTGAAAGATACAACTAAAAACAATGCTTCATACTGTTTAAACTCCAGTTTTTTTAAAACATTGTTATTCTATACTTACATTACTATGAGCACAGAGACCAAGATCAGTCATATAATGTCTATGGTATTTTATATTTATGAAGCAATAGAGTCCTCAGGGCTAAACAATAATTTCCTAACAATGTGCACATGTTTATTGAATTACTTGAACCACCCTGTCTGTGTATTTTTTAAGTGATTTAAAAGATTACTGCAATTAAGAAAAACTCCCTTTATGTGAAATGTATAATGAACTAACAATATTGTCAGAGAATTTCTTAATTTTTACAGTCTCTGCTAGTTCATGGAAGCTGACATGACAGCATGACATTCTGTTCAAGAACAAGAAGAGATTGAAGGTTTGCTTATGACTGTCTGCTTCTGAGCATGTGCAGGTGAGGAGGAGGGTGTCAAATGCAAAAATATTTTCTGAAATATCAGATGAAGAACCACATTCCTTTCCCCTTCCCTCAGATCAAACAAACTCCGAGCAAGAAGAAAGTGTTGAGAACATAAAATACTGAAGCCCTCATGGATAAGCAGAGTCTGCTGAAATTATGTTTTTCTATCAAAATGGTTTTATGTTCATGGCTTACATAGCTGCTAAGGATCATTTAAGTCCCATTTTATCGATTTCTTTTCTCAGTAACTAATTGTAACGGAGTTGGAACACGAATCCAATATCTCCGCTGGTATACGGTAAAATATCCAAGAAGCACTACAGTCTCACCATCCCCAACCTCCCATATTGGACGACACTCAATTGGGAGTCAAAAGAATACTGACTTTATTTTGTTATGTGCAGAAATATATATACACATCTCTTCCCACAGGCAATACACATCCCCCATAGTTGGCCACACAATACACATAGAGGGACAATATGTGGGTCACACCTCCCTGAGGCTACCTGGCTACTTTGATACAATCAGACATTGATTAGATCATCCTGCCCTTTGTTCCATCTTCACAATGTGAACACTTCACACAATGGACCTCTCTTGCTTATGAGGAGCCCTTGTAATAGGATTATCTATTATGCCAAGGTCTGCAATAGTCTGGGCTAATATTCTGCAGAGCATAAACCAACATAAATACAGTATAACAGTAGGATCATATTTTAACCATAATAATTAAATAACCATAAAACAGGGTAAAACAGTGATTGGTTCCGTTACACACCTCCCCCGTGACCATAAGCCGGCATACACGGTCTGATCCCAACGGATCGGCCTGGGGATGTCCGGACAAAGTAGTTGTTGGTCAATTCTCTAGTTTGACAACCCATCAGCATTACTGCAATTCACCTTTACTCACATTTCAAGAACAAAACAAACGCACACTTCATACAGCATTCACAGCAATAAACATTTCAAGGAGAGGAAAATACATTTTACAAACTGGTTTTAAAGAGGCCTCTGTACTGGAGACAATGGGGAAAGTAATCCAATTATCCAGGGATAGAGGCAGACTCCATTGAGCACATGGTTGCAAAAAAACATAAACCACTTTAAAATACATAAAGTCACCTTTTACCCATAACACACAGGCATTTCACATATCCCCAGATAGCTGGGATCTGAGCTCACAAAACTACCGAATAGCGCTCAGATCCTATTCACACAGTTCAATTGCCATGTAGCTAAAGTCTTTCCCATAGTCTTTCATTATATGAATGGGCTCCATGGCATAGCTATCTGGGGTATCACCGCTCCCACAGGGCAAGTACCGAATGACCCCCCTGTATTTAAAGGGCCAGAATGAGGGACATACACTCTGGTATGGCCGAATACTGTTTTTAAAGGGCAATATGTCCCAGGGCCATAGTCGCAGGGCAGGAGGCTGGCAATAAGTCCTCTCCAGGACAAAGTGGCAAACCAGGCACCTGGATATTTCGCTGTGGTGATGGGGCAACACGCTGAGGGGACTTGAGGGGCAGAGGCCAGTGGCACTCTGCCCTGATGCCAGCTCTTCTGCTGGTATAACCTGCAGGACATTCTGCTCTGTACAAGGGACAAAGGGAGGGCAGAGGCCAACTGCACTCTGCCCCGCTGTAAGCTCTTCTCCTGGGGTACTTAGGACATATTCCGGCTCAGTAGCCAGGGAAAGGTGGGGGTCAGTGGGGGTTAACATTTCCTCTGTTAACCCTGGGGCCACATTAGGAGTTAGCTGGGGAGGGGAATTTGTACTTACCCCCTCCTCCGGTTGTCCCAGTGAGGGTAGTTGGGGATCTGGACAGGCTGTCCAGCATCCCGGTAGGTCAGGCACAGAGACCATGGTCCCACCTGCGCCGTCTGGGAGATTGGTGTCTCCCCTTGTTAGGGTAAGCTGTCGCTGGGGGGAGAGGGGGACACCTTCAGCTCCCTGGGGTACACACTGCCGCTGGGAGAAAGGACGGCACCTTCTGCTCCCTGGGGTACACACTGCCGCTGGGGAGGAAGGACGGCACCTTCTGCTCCCTGGGGTACACACTGCCGCTGGGGGGGGCGGATGGCACCTTCTGCTCCCTGGGATACACACTGCCGCTGGGGGGGAAGGACGACACCTTCTGCTCCCTGGGATACACACTGCCGCTGGGGGGGGGAAGGATGACACCTTCGGCCCCCTGGGGTACACACTGCCGCTGGGGAGGAATGACGACACCTTCAGCTCCCTGTGGTACACACTGCCGCTGGGGAGGAAGGACGGCACCTTCTGCTCCCTGGGATACACACTGCCGCTGGGGGGGAAGGACGACACCTTCGGCCCCCTGGGGTACACACTGCCGCTGGGGAGGAAGGACGGCCCCTTCTGCTCCCTGGGGTACACACTGCCGCTGGGGAGGAAGGACAGCACCTTCTGCTCCCTGGGATACACACTGCCGCTGGGGGGAAGGATGACACCTTCGGCCCCCTAGGGTACACACTGCCGCTGGGGAGGAAGGACGGCACCTTCTGCTCCCTGGGGTACACACTGTCGCTGGGGAGGAAGGATGGCACCTTTTGCTCCCTGGGGTACACACTGCCGCTGGGGAGGAAGGACGGCACCTTCTGCTCCCTGGGATACACACTGCCGCTGGGGGGGAAGGACGACACCTTCGGCCCCCTGGGGTACACACTGCCGCTGGGGAGGAAGGACGGCACCTTCTGCTCCCTGGGGTACACACTGTCGCTGGGGAGGAAGGACGACACCTTCTGCTCCCTGGGGTACACACTGCAGCTGGGGAGGAAGGACGGCACCTTCTGCTCCCTGGGATACACACTGTCGCTGGGGAGGGGAATTAGTTGGAGTATTCCACGTGGAGCGGTTTCTGTTTCTGGGACAGTCTCTCTGCATGTGGCCCTGCTGGTTACACGTATGGCACCTGATGTACCGTGAAGGGGTTTGGTAGTTCCCACCACCCGGACGCAGTGCTGGGGGGGGGGGTTAATGGTGGGAGGTGGGTTAGCAGCTCCCAAGATGGACCGCTCCCGTGCCCGCTGCTTTTCCATTATATATTCGTGGACATCTGTCATTAACCATTCCAAGGTTATTGTGGGAAGCGTACCTGGGAAAAAGGCCAGTCTGCTTTGGAGTTCTCTTCCAAACTCAGTCTGTGTGCTGTCCGTAAGAGGTGCTGTAGCCGCTGCCCGGTCTCCCTCCATGAGTTATTTTCTGTCTGCATCCCTGTAGTCCGCGGCCGCCTCCTCCTCCTCATCATGGAACGCTGTCAGAAAACTAGCCGGTTCCATCCTGCTGTAGCCAGGGGCGCTGTACGGATACTAGCATTGCCCTCAATTTGTAACTCCACGGAATGGTGTCTCCTGTAGCTGTCCTTCTGACCGTGGGAACAATTCCGCCACTTGCCACCAAATGTAACGAGTTGGAACACAAATCCAATATCTCCGCTGGTATACGGTAAAATATCCAAGAAGCACTACAGTCTCACCATCCCCAACCTCCCATATTGGACGACACTCAATTGGGAGTCAAAAGAATACTGACTTTATTTTGTTATGTGCAGAAATAATATATATACACATCTCTTCTCACAGGCAATACACATCCCCCATAGTTGGCCACACAATACACATAGAGGGACAATATGTGGGTCACACCTCCCTGAGGCTACCTGGCTACTTTGATACAATCAGACATTGATTAGATCATCCTTCCCTTTGTTCCATCTTCACAATGTGAACACTTCACACAATGGACCTCTCTTGCTTATGAGGAGCCCTTGTAATAGGATTATCTATTATGCCAAGGTCTGCAATAGCCTGGGCTAATATTCTGCAGAGCATAAACCAACATACATACAGTATAACAGTAGGATCATATTTTAACCATAATAATTAAATAACCATAAAACAGGGTAAAACAGTGATGGGTTCCGTTACACTAATCTTAATAAATAAATATATAATTTAATTCATTCATTCATTCATTCATTACCTACCATATGCATTATGCTGTATGAGGAGCTGCCATTGTACATGCTTGGTTACTGAAGTAGAGATCTATGAAAATTTCTACAGTTTAAAAAGAAAGCTTGCTTACCAGAGTGCAAACCCTCTCTAGTAGCAATGGAAACCTATCCAACGTCATCTCCCCACTAGCAAATCAGATAAAGAAACACGGCAAAACATGTTTGCACATTACTTCTGTAGTGGTAAAACATGCTATGGCTCATTATTATTTAACATATATGAATATATATATATATATATATATATATATATATATATATACTGTATATACTATATTAAAACTATGTTAGTTAGAACTACTATTCTCTCATCAGCTGGGAGGCTACACCATGACCCAGTGGCGGATGTCTCGCTCCAAGACTACAATCACAATAAACACTCTCTCTTTGTTTCACCCACATAACACATCACGCAGCTGTCTTTATGTTTCCTGAATCCTCCTAATTATATAAAATGTTTATGGTTTGGGTGCTTTCATTGCCCAGTGATGACCTCCTTCTTGTGCGGTATCAGTGCAGAGAAATGTGAATGCAGTATACATAAATATACATGTATTTGACTAAGAGCAAAATTAGGTTATATCATAAAGCTAGTATTTAATTAGAAACAAAATATGTATGCCTGTGTGGGATCTTGGAGGCATCCATGAAGTTTATTTTCTTTGGGATTATGGTTTGCTGTTATCCTTGCTTCTGAGCATGTGTAAGGGGAATGGTAGGTGGCAAATACTAAAATGTAATATGATTTATCAAATCCCCTCCACTGATCAGTAGATAAAATCATGACCTCAAAACCCAAGCTGCTAGGGGTGCTCAGATCATATAACATGGAAGTCTTTAAAAATCAAATATGAACTATGGTCAACATTGGTAATGGGGTATGATTGACCCAGGAAAGATAAATAAGTCTATAAGAGACATAGAGCGACAACTGAACCAACATTGGAGATGTCTCTGAGAGGTGCTCCATTCCTACATTATCCTGTTGAGGTGCCCCAGACACTGGGCCTCATTCACTTAGAAGTCCGCAACTCGACCGCAGACAGCCGAATGTCTGCGGTTGTGTTGCGGGCTACCGTTGGTCTCCAATTGCGATGCTATTCAATTGCTCACGGCAGCAAGTTACGGGCCCCAAGCCAAAACCGTAAACCATGCACTGGTTCTGAGCCATTCAGCAAGCCCGTAACCTCCCATTTCGAATCAGACAATAGAAAATGAGTCATTATTACAGCAGCAAAACATGGAGGTTACATGTCAATCAATTAGGTTCGGGGTCTGATATGCGATCAGACTCTCGAATCCCAAAAATAAAGAATTATAAAAAAGAATGCCAATACTGTTCTAGTCCATATGGGTGTCCTGATATGTATTAACTCATTGATACCCGAGATCGATTTAACCCCGAAATGAAACATAAAAATAAATGTTATATACTACCTATTTGCGAGCTTGAGACTGTTGTGCAATTAATTCTAATGTCTTTCCCCATTATTTACAGTGCAGTAGTGATTTTTTATTTGCATTTACAGTGCTACGAACAGGTGTTTAACTCCTTGTGGATCCTCTCTAGCACTAGTAGGATTTTCTCCTTCATTTGCCGTTTACGGGTGTGAAAACATTTGCGGGCTTGGGGAAACTGAGCAATTGAATAGCGATTTGCGATTTTTAGCCTTTGCGAAAGTGAAAGATCAAAGGCTTCTGGAGGCTGTAATTTGCGAGGTTAACCATCGCCATTTTTTCAAGCCCATAACTCTGAAGCTGTTCCGAGCCCGCAAAAAGACGCCAATTGAATGGCCAAGTAGCTTGAGACCTCACTTACGGGCCTCCAGATCTCCCGAAAGCTCAAATGAATGGAAGCCACTGATCCTATATAATTGCTAACTTGATCAGGTTTGAACAGATTTTGTGTTGGGCTTTGTCTTATATTCAGTGAAGAGAGATGTTTTACAGCTCCTATGTTATCCAATGTAGCCTGTATAGTATTCATGTATAGTATGCTCTCTGGTTGGCCCACAGATACAACTAGGCCCAGACCTAGGGCTAGCACATTTATTAGGGTGCATCAGGATGCATAAGCAGATAAACGACTATATGCAGTGACATTTTTGCCTCTTAGCTAATATTTTGTAACATACTGTACATATACATTAATGCACACACTTATGTTATATGCATTTGATGATATTAGGATGAGAGCTTAGCAAGAGGATGAAGAAATAATAACTGAGGTATGCAGAATAAGCTTAGGTAGCATAACACCTCAATATATTCTTGCCCACAATTAGGTGTTTAATAAAGTCTCAAGTTCACAAATCCACTAATAATCTCATTACAGTGGTGAACAGTCTTTTCAATGGCATAGGTAATTAAACGATCAAGACATTGCACTCTTTTGAAGAAAGTTGGGTGCCTATGGATGCTTCTTTCCTATTTGATCTAGGTCAAGCTTTGAGTGAGGTCTTAGTTCAGTATCAGGAAACATCTCCATTTAGTGAATATAGCTCTTTGAACCTGACTTTTGCTCAAGCATCTTTACATTAGGGTGAACATGCCAAAAAGGAGACACATATAAAGCCAGGTCCTTTAGTCAATTCCCCAATGTTGAGTAGGCTGGGCCTTGCCTCACTCTTTGCTAGGAAAACCAAACTAACTCATATGTGATTCTAGATCATTCCTACACTGATAACACCCAATATTTCCCATCCAGTGGCATGCTTCTTCTAGTTTTACTATGATGTCATAAATGCATCATATCTTTCTAGATGCCCCAATACTACCCAAAGCCGGCATTCGTTCCACCCCATACTATCTCTATCACCTTATCAACTTCACCAGTTCTTTTTATTATCTAGTAAAGGCTATGGTTTGGGAGCTATGTTGAAAATGACAATTAACAAACAACTGACAGTAGGAGGATGTATATTATTATTTGATCAGATTTAGAGCAGATGTGTGACTTCTAAAGAAGGAGGCTTTCCAGACAGAGAATATTGTAACTTATATTTCTTACTAGTTTCCTACCTGTGTCTCCTTAATCTGCTATCTGTGTTTGAGTCTAGACTTGATCCCCTACAAGTGAGCACAGATGGGCAACCGATTTAACTTGAAGGGCCTCATTTGTATCCACTAAGTCCTTAAAGGACCCATGGACAATCAGAAAACAAATACAGTATGTTTGAAAACTTTGAGTCTAAGAGCATAATTAAATAGGAGATGCAGTCACACTTTTAATTTAAACAAATGTTTATGCCTCTGTAGGAACCAGAAGGGATCCACGATGCATTGGTGGAAGAGGTGGGCGAGAAAGCATTTACATTTCTGGAGAGATATGCTTGTTTCCATTGATTAAAACCCCTGCTACTGGGCCAGTTATGGAGAAGGAGTAGAGTTTCAATTACAATCATATCATATATATTTATCCAGGGCTGTCATTATTCACCTGCTGTGTCTTTCTCAGCCAATAGGAAAGCACTGATGTCAGCCCCATTGCTGCGATGTGACCCACCCGGCTGCTTTCTGTGTCTGCTGCTGGGCCCTGAACCCCACCAGAGATCAACACAGACAGAGCTGCTGTGTGTGTGTGTGACCTATAGCTGTCACCAGAGAGAGTGACAGAGAGGGTGTGGTGAGTGAATGAGTGAGTGAGAGAGAGAGAGAACAGTAGTTAGTGCAGGGGATGGGCAATCTACAGGGGTGATAATGACACAAGTAGGCTCAGCTGCTGCTTAGCTCTGCCAAACAGAGAGAGGAAGAAAAACACCAGCAGACGTAGTTGATGCAGGGAATAGGCAACCCGCAGGGGTGGTAATCAAGTGTGAATGTGCTGCACAGAGAGACTCGTATGAAAATACTCATCTTCTAACATGGTGCCATGCCACATATCACAAGGTTGATTTACAGCAAAAAATATGAACCTCAGAGTTTGATACACATGTTTCAGCTGCCTGTTCTTCCTCCTGATTGGCCAAAACAAATTAAGAATTTTATGTTAATTTAGCCTGGATTTTAATGGGTGGTTATTCTAATTTTCAACTGTCAGAAATTACAACTAACTTCAAGGTAAGTTTTTAAATGTTTATTTAAAACAATGTTTGCATACACTACTCATTCTCCTTTATCAGATGCATTAATAGTACAGGAAACTTAGATATGCCTTTAAGTCACACTTCTGGAAATCGTACATTCCAAGTAAATATCAGGACATTTTTTTTAAGAGGAGCGCTAGAGTTAAATTTTACACAATGTGTCACACTAACCTATTAATACAGCACAAACATAACAGTCCTGGAAAATGTTACTACTTTCGTATATAGTGCCAGAACAACTACATTTTATCACGACAGGTCACCAGCCTGTTTCACTGGCTCTAATCTGTTGGGTGCTGTGGATCACTACTAGTTAGACTGTTCATAAAACTTACTCCATATACATTTACAGTCTGATCCAATGTGAGAGTGTTCTCTGACGTGTATCATTTTAACTCCAAAATACACACTATATTTGTTTAATAAGATTTAACTGCCTCAGGCCAGATTTTCAGAATCACCCTAGTTAGAGAAGCAATATTTGGTATAATGGTGAGATAGTGAGGTTAAGAACCACTCTAATGTACTAACCAGGGGAGCTAGTTATTTTAATTAAGAATTGATCATTAATACATTTCATATTTTATGATTTATAACAATATTAAATTCACTATTAAAGATTCGAGTGTCAGAATCCAGTTGAGTGTTTGTCTCCACCCTGATGAAGTCATCAAGTAAAGAGAGGTTGCCTGAGAGATCTGTCTAATAGGTTTTAAGAACAATCTTTTTAGATAAGAGGCCAAACAGTTATTCATAGGGTGTCCCCACAAAAGCTTGTTGCCTAGGGAAACCATAAGCCCCCAGCCAATGAATGGAGGACTCTGGTGCAAAATTATTTGCACCACTTGTAATATACACCCTTTATTGTTCAATAGCAGAGCCAAACAATATTCTGGTGGTTAGATGGTCCATGGGGTGATCAGATCATCTGTCTATAAAATATTTGCACGCTTCTTCTAATAAATTAAGAGTCCCCCCCTTAATACCAGACTGCTACTAGGGGCCACTATCATGTTGTGATCCTGGTGCTTTGCACCTGTTGCCACTCATAATTTTGTTGCCTGAAAATTTAGCACTTGCTACTAGACAAAGACCAAGAGCAAAAGAGTATGTTCTTTGAAAGTATGTTTAAAGTTGAATACTGCTTTTTTTCATAATTGAATATGAATAATATTAATGTAGAGTTAATATTGTAAAAATATTGCAATCTATTCTATTTTCTTAATTCTCTCTCTTTACAATTGAATTCTAATAACTGTATATAATTGTGTAGGTTTTAAATATATATTGAAACAAAATCAAATAAAAAGGAAGTAAAAGAAATTGTATAGTGTCCCCTATTTGTGTCTATGACATCTACCTACTGTATATGTCTGGTCACAGTCTCTGGGCCTCTTATCTGTGTCCGTGTAGACATATTACTTTAATGTGAGACAAGGAGTCATTTCTTTATTTGGTTCTCCTAAAATAGTAGGAGATTATTAATCTCTGGACTGTATTCCCATACTTTTGAATGTAAAACTGAATATGATACCACAGATAACAAGCTTTCCAAGAGTTCCTTTCTGTCAATTCATTGTTAAGGCTGAGACAGATCAAACACTTTTTCAATATACCGTATTTACGTGAATCTAATGCGCACCTTTTTCCTAGAAAATCAGGTCCGAAATTTGGATTGTACATTAGATTTAATGGCGCACTAGATTTGATGGCAAAAAGGAAAGCACAGAACAAACAGCAACACCATCATCTCTCGCTTCCCGGATCTCTAGAGTGGGTGACCACTGGAGGAAGTGGCACCCAGAGAGATTGAGCAAAGTGGCACACAGAGCCTGGCACCCAAAGAGCCCCAGCACAGTGGCACGCAGTGCCTGGCACCCAGAGGGCCCCAGCACAGTGGCACGGAGAGCCTGGCACCTAGAGAGCCCCAGCAGAGTTGCACACAGAGCCTGGCACCCAGACAGCCCCAGCACAATGGCACGCAAGCCTGGCACCTAAAGAGCCCCAGCACAGTGGCACACAGAGCCTGGCATCCAGAGAGCCCCAGCACAGTGGCACACAGAGCCTGGCACCCAGAGAGCCCCAGCACAGTGGCACACAGAGCCTGGCACCCAGAGAGCCCCAGCACAGTGGCACACAGAGCCTGGCACCCAGAAAGACCCAGCACAGTGCCATAAGTTGGTAACATACCATAAGTTGGTAACATAAACTTACTGTTCGTTACTTCTTGTACAAATGACAAATGCGCATTACATTCCTCAGCAAAAAACGTTTTTTTGAACCATGGGTTCCAAATTTGGGGTGTGCATTAGATTTGATGGCGCACTAAATTCGGGTAAATACGGTATGTATTTAGTGTTCAAGTTCATTCAAAAAAATACATGCATTTTTAATGTATAAAACACACTGTTAAATGTCCAGTGTAAGCACCATGGTATCTGGCCTGTATAATTAATTGAATCTATGTTGAATGTGAATTGTCTGCACACTATTACTCAGATGACAAGGAGAGGATTTCGGTAGTAGCCATGATGGAGGAGAGTTGTTTTAAATTAGTTTTTCTTGCTAAAACATTTGCACATATTTTTCTAATGTTGGTTAATGTTGAGCTAAAATAGATTTAACTAGAAAAATGCTTAAATGCATAATTAAAAGTTTAGTTCTAATACTAATGGCCCTTTAAATGCAGCAACTGTATCGAAACTACCTTGATAAATGGAGTCAGTTAAAATGTTTCAATCTACATGTGTTCTTGGTTGCAACAATTAAATAAAGAGCTTCTTTAATTTTAGGACGTTTCTATAAGAATTTATGAATAAGGTCATGAGTTGTGGATACACTGTATAACACACATTTGAATTTGTACTAAAAATGATGATTTTGATAGGACCACAGATCACTGCACACTCAAATATACTCTGGTTGCTGTTACAAAAATGTCATCTTATTACAGTATTCGCTCCTTTCCCTCTTCCCCTTTACGCAAAAGATTGGCAGCAGCAGTGCCACTGCCAACCACTAGATGGCGCTGCCAATTTTTGGAATACTGCTGCACATTGCATATAAGGCACGCCGACAGAAGAGGCCTTGAGCTTTGAGAGGCGTGCTCGAGGGCTGGGTGCCCGCTCCGAACATAGCTATGGCCTTGTTGTTGATTCAGCGCCGCCGAATAATTATAGGCCTTCCCTGAAACCTGATGTGCCATCTAGAGGCTACTTGCTGGCACTGCAGCTGTCAGTGCTGGCTATTTCTTGCGCATACACAACCGGATAGATCCTAGTATTCTTTAGACATTCAAATCCCAAAAGGAAAATTGTGAAATGTTATATTACAATGAAGATAGTACATAAGCATTTAGATGGAGTTTGTAATGTATCCTTATTGGGAGCTTGTCCCAATAAGCCCAACATATAGTGCTGTGCAGCTGGACTCCTGCTAAGACCCCGGGTTAAGTGCTGTAAAAGCTAACACAACAGCATTTAAAACAGAGAAAAGATAAAATGAAAATGTTTTATATTTTTTACTTGATTTTGACTGCTCTACATGATGGTGCAGAGCAGTATGTATGAGTTCAGAATTCTAATATTATTACAACATAGCATGACATACTTTCAGAAAAACTTTATCACAGCTGTTATAAAATCCACACAGTCGCAAAGGCTTAGATTAGTGGTGGGTAACAGGCGACCCAGTGGCCATTTGCGGCTCTTAAGCACTTCCCATGGGCCAACAGCCTGTTTCCTACACCACAAGTACATGCCCCTCTTCAACAATACACAACCTAATATTTTTCTCTAAATCTAGGAAATAATTCCCAATGTTTCTCCACATTATCTGTCACCTATTGATTCCTTTCTTAAAGTGGATTTTACCATTTTTGTTTTGGTAAAGTAAAAAAGGTTTATAGCACAGTGATGCACTTTTATGGACCAGGAGCTGCATATGAGGTCTTTTAAGTGAAATGTGTTACCTGTTACTGGCCTAGAGTTACAGACACACTTAATTAACATTTAAATAAAAAAATAATCAAATCTTCCTGCTACTAAGTTTTATATATTTGTGTCCATGCCTGCATCTATCTATCTATCTATCTATCTGCCACTAGTCTTTTGGGATTTTGCAAATGCTTTTGATACAGTGCCACATGGAAGGCTATTAAACAAACTAAGGGATACAGGAATTGCAGTAAATATCTGCTCATGGATTGAGAGCTGGCTAAAAGACAGGAAGCAAAGGGTTGTTGTAAATGGAACATACTCGTATTGGACTAATGTGGTAAGTGAGGTTCCTCAGGGCTCAGTATTAGGTCCTCTCCTTTTTAACATATTTATTAATGACTTAGAAGTAGGATTGGAAAGTAGTGTCTCCATTTTTGCTGATGACACAAAGTTGTGCAAGGTAATTAAATAATATAATGATTTCTTTCTGTGCAAAGGGATTTACATAAATTAGAGAAATGGGCGACTAATT
The DNA here is from genome assembly GCA_027410445.1 of Discoglossus pictus. Lineage (NCBI taxonomy): Eukaryota > Metazoa > Chordata > Amphibia > Anura > Alytidae > Discoglossus > Discoglossus pictus. The sequence goes on from CM050169.1 coordinate 32,638,226, forward strand.
TATTTAGAAAAAAGGCGTTTAAGATGAGATATGATTACCCTATATAAATATATCCAGGGTCAATAAAAGGCTTTGTCAAGTTAGCTTTTTGTGCCAAGAGGCTTTCAACTGACAAGAGGACATCCTTTGAGGTTAGAAGTAAAAATATTGCACCTTAAAGAAAGAAAAGGGTTCTTCACAGTAAGGGTGGTTAATCTGTGGAATTTTCTATCAAAGGAGGTGGTGACAATGGATTCAATAGATAATTTAAAAAAGATTGGATATATTTTTAAATAAAAAGGGCATTCAAGGTTATTCTGGCTAATTAGAGAGGGAGTATTGATCCAGGGAGGAATCCGATCACCAGAATCTGGGGTTGGATGGAATTTTTTTTTTTTTTCCCTTTTGAGACAATTGGCAAAGTTTCACTTTTTTTTTTTTTTTTTTTTTTTACTGTTTGCCTTCATCTGGATCAATTAACAACTAATCTGCATATTGCAGATCAGAGGTGATCTAAAAAGGTTGAACTTCAATTACTATGTAACTATATATTTACAATTGATCATCTATCTATCCATATCATAATTGTCAAACTGCGATTCGTTGTCACGCTTGCAAGCCTCGCATAGCGAGGCGAGCTGTTGAAGCACAGAAGGCTTCCGAGCTCGGAGCACTTGAATTGAGGCATTGAAACTCGGAGCACTTAGGCGAAGCGAGACGTTGAGGCACCATCACACACAGCACGGGGGACAGCCAGGACGTCTGTGAGGGAGGTTGCACGCAAATTTAATCCAGATTTGCCAACTTTCAGCACTCGAAAATCGGCTAGTCGAGAAACAAAATGACAGCCCGAAAAGAATGAAAACGAAGCTACACGACCCTGAAACGCCCAAAACACCGACCGACGAGTACCACTTTTACCCAGAAACGTACGAGGTACAAAATACACTATTAGAAAGGACAGAAAATGCTTGCGAGCCGTGTAACACACACAATCATCGCCATTTTACAACACTAACTTGCAAGTAATAACATTACGAATCTAAAATGGCGCTTTACCTGTCTAAACCTACGGTTTGGCTTCGTGCATGCAGCCTATTTATACTGCACACTTGGCACATTGCTGACACTTTCTCGACAGATCACCAACAGTCTAAATGTACATTGTATACTGCAGGAAAAACAACAGTGATTGTTAGCTCCTCAGGATATTGATTGCTGGATATATTAATTACAAATAGGTAAAGTATATTAATTTATTAAGTAATGAATTAATTATTATAAAAAAATATATATACTGTAAATATAAAAAATATATATGCTAAATAGCATATTTTATACTGCCGTTACTTTATGAATACATTAATGCTTCCCACTTTCTAATATATTTGTTCATTCAGAATGAATTATTAACATACATTAATTTAATAAGTATTAATTAGTAATGGAAAATAAAAATGGATACTTTCCACTGCACAAAAAAATGAGCGTCGAAGGTCCTTGCAGTAGCAAAAGCTTTACATTGTGTGGCAAACAGCATTGTCATGGCTTCAAATTGTATTGTCCCGTCATTTTTGACGGGCAAGTTGCTAGTCTCTATATATTTATCATTGATCATCTATCTATCTAGTCATCTATGTATCTAAATATAGCTATAACTATATATTTGCTATTGATTATCTATCTATCTATCTATATTTACTTCTGATCATCTATCTATATATATATATTTACTATTGATCATCTATCTAGTTATCTATGTATCTAAATCGATCTATAACCATATATTTACTGTTGATCATCTATCTATCTATCTATCTATCTATCTATCTATCTATCTATCACTATATAGTTACTATTGATCATCTATCTATCTAGTCATCTATGTATCTAAATCTATCTATAACTATATATTTGCTATTGATTATCTATCTATAACTATTTATTTGCTATTGATTATCAATCTATCTATATATATATATTTACTACTGATCAACTATTTATAACTATATATTTACTATTGATCATCTATCTATCTAGTTATCTATGTATCCAAATCTATCTATAACTATATATTTACTGTTGATCATCTATCTATCTATCTATCTATCTATCTATCTATCTATCTATCTATCTATCACTATATAGTTACTATTGATCATCTATCTAGTCCTCTATGTATCTAAATCTATCTATAACTATATATTTGCTATTGATTATCTAACTATATATTTGCTATTGATTATCAATCTATCTATATATATTTACTACTGATCATCTATCTATAACTATATATTTACTATTGATCATCTATCTATCTAGTTATCTATGTATCTAAATCTATCTATAACTATATATTTACTATTGGTCGTCTATATATCTATCTATCTCTATATATTTACTATTGATCATCTATCTATCTATAACTATATATTTACTATTGATCATCTATATATCTAGTCATCTATGTATCTATCTATCAATATATATGTACTATTGATCATCTATCCATCTATAACTATATATTTACTATTGATCATCTATCTATCTATCACTATATATGTACTATTGATCATCTATCTATCTATCTATCTATAACTATATATTTACTATTGATCATCTATCCATCTATTTCTGTATACACACATCCATGTGCTGCTAGCAGCCCCATCATTCACATCCCTAACATCTATGTGTTCCAGTATTGGAATTAAATAATGTATTTTGCTAAACCATTTGAGCCCTGTCCCTTTTGTTTATCTTGCACCCTGCTGATGACAACTCTTCTGTCAAAACAATATAGCCCTAACTACACAGCATGCTTGAGCAAATCCCCTTGACTTTGATCTCTCTATAGCAATGACTCTGTACATTGCCCTTACATATGTCTTCCTGTCATCCATATTCTCACACTGCGCATGTGCAGTGCCCTTAGGCGGCTTAGGCACAGTGTACAAAGTGCCGCCCAGATTAGTTACTGCAGAGCGGCTCCCCCGCAGCAATTTCCTGCTTGCAGTTTGCACACCCTCCCTTATTCATACACACTTTATTAGGGAAAAGGGTTACGTTTGCATTCCTAGCCAGTTTCTCTGCAGTGAATGCAAGGAGCTGGGATCATGGTGACACAGGGAAGGATCTTATAGAATTTAATGGGAAGCACAGCAAGAAGTCACCAAGGAAAGAGAAGAATGCAAGGAACCAGGCTGTGCTGGTGCTAGGACTGCAAGGGTTCCCCATCTATCAGGGCTGGAAGGGGCATCAGCCTCACCCAACACCCCAAAAATGTCCCTGATCATGGAAGAAGAGGACTATGCCAAGCTGGTCATGCAGTCCAGCACAGACTGGCTAAGGACAGAGACCAAGAGGCTCTTCCAGGAGCTGGGGGAGACAACCAGGGAGAAGATCCAGGCAGCTGAGTATGGGCTGGCAGTGCTGGAGGAGAAGCAGCAGCTGAAGCAGCATTATGATGAGCTGGAGCTGGAGTATGAGACTGTAAGGCAGGAACTGGAGCAGCTCAAGGAGGTGAGAGCACAAACTTCCACTGATCAGTGTACATGCAGGGAGGATTTATAGCACCATTAATAACCACTATGTGTAACATCATCAACTAAATGCAGTGACTGTCCTGCAAAAAAATCATCTGATCACAACACTATCAATAACCACAATATGTCACATTATTAAATAAAATGCAGTGACTCTCATGCAAAAACATCATCTGATCACAACACAATTAATGACCACAATATGTAACATTACCAATTAAAATGCAATAAAATATTTTTTTATGTCATAATTAATAACCACAATTTGTAATGCAAGATGCAGCTCTAATTTCAGAAATCAAATTCAATGTAAATGCATTGATTGTCATGAGAGCAGCCATGCAGTTATGTTATAGCACAATTAATAACCACAATGTGCAATATGATTAATACAATGTTATCTATATACAGTGACTGGTGATCAGAGCATACAGTTTGCAATGTCAATTCTAGCATAGGAGACCAAGTACATTTCTTCTTTACTCCCAGATTGCAAAATCTGGCAATAAATAGTAATATAGGAGCACAAATGCAGGACGGTGACATATAATAATTATTGACCATGGTTGCAATATGAGAAATAGAACAGCAGCGGTATGATATATTATACTATATATATTGATCAGATCCACATTATTATGTATGCAGGATGCTAGCTACCCTGATTTATTTTCTGCAGACCAGCATTGCACCCACATACATGTTGTGACTGCCTATTCCCAGCATTGAATAGCGAGGATATATCATATATCTCAGTGTTTGTATTTAGACTACAGATTGTATCAAGCCATCTGTGCATCAGATTTGCTGTTATTTTATTATTGAGATGTGTTTATATTTGTATATATAACATGGATGTGTTGTAAAATGATTTATTTTAAAGTTGCGATCAAATATATAAGTGCAAAATCAGTGCATTCTAATCTGTAATTTAATGGCCAATGTGACTAATTTCACCTAATAAAACTCCTGCAACTTGAAATGAGCCATATCATAGATGCAGTGCCCATTGCTGTGTGAGCAGGAGATGTGGCATCATCTCATCTGTAGGGAGTCTGCGCAAACACTCCTGTGTGCCCTTCCCAAGACATCTGTTTAGCTGCTAAACATTCCCCTCCTCCATCCAATCTCACCGCACTGGGAATTGCATTGGATCATAATCTAGGATGCAGAAAATGCAGAGCAAGTAATGATGCACGTGATCTGCGAATGCCAATACATGTTAATTGGCACTGGGAAATCCAATGTAGAACTGTCCGTATGAAATAAATACTTAAATCATGGGAGTTTGTAAAATATTGAGTTATTTCGTAGATCGCATTGGTGTCTTTTAATTTATCAACAATTTATGGTCATTACTTACTTTCTGCCACATTAAATTTGAAGACCGTAGCGGCATCGGCACGCCAGCAAGGGCTGCGGGCTTGAAATACCCCTGTGTTATAGACCTATTGGATTGAACCATGCCGCAAGTTACGGGCCAGGGACGCAAACCTTGGCCGCAAATGTTGGATGTGCGGCCGTGAACATGATCATTTAGTCAAACCCGTAGTTACGGGTTTAGTTGGAGCCAATGGCAACAGAAATCATCATCATTACGTCACTGAAAAATGGAGGCTAGATTTCAATCCCTTGCGAGTTTCAATTACGAGTTTTGATTGGACCCGCATTCCAGAAATAAGGCAATATTAATAAATTCGTAAATATGATATTCTAGTCCATGCGAGTTCCATTATATGTATTAACACATTGATTGCCGGGATCGATATAACACGGAAATTAAACTGAAAATAAAGTATTTTATATTGCATATTTGTGAGCTTGTGAATGTTGTGCTATTTATTATAATACCTAACATCACTTTCACTTTAGTTGAAAATACAGCAGGGTGTGTATATTTGCATCTACAGTGCGGAATAGGACTTTAACCCCCCTGCGGGTCCTCTCTAGTACCCGTTGGCCTTTTAGCTCCATTTGTGGGTTACGGGTTTGAACGCCAGTGGATTCGTTGCAATTTAATAGCGTGATTGGAATGTAACAGTTACAGGCTTGACAGATCAAAGGACTTGTGGCCGCGGAGTTCGAATTTCGGCGTCCCGTAGGATATTTCCGCCTGTAACTCGCAGATCGTTAGCGGGTTGTTTTACGGGGCCGATTTTAATAGTAAGTCTTGCGGGCTACGTTACGACTACGGTTTTACACGTTGAGGGAATTTAATAAGGCTGTTTATCTCCGCTCTTGTGGCTTATTACCCAACAATGTGAGAGATAATAACAGGAGTAAGAGAGGACCTTTTTATATTAATGTATGCTTAAAATACCTAACTACTTTATCCTTTATTTGTAAAGCGCCAACATATTCCGTAGCGCTATATATATATATATATATATATATATATATATATATATATATATATTTATTTTATTTTTTGTGTGTGTGTGCATGCATGAAAATATATACACACACATTTGTTGTTGTTGTTCAGTCGTGTACAACTCTCCGTGACCGCAGTACGCCAGGCACGTCATGTGTCTGGTTGTGCCAATCAGAAGGTTTTCTTGGCAAGGATACTGGAGTAGGTTGTCCTGTGTATTGGGATTTTTTCTGACCTTCTGCTATGACCTGCCCATCCTGGGTGACCCTACATGGTATAGCTCACAGCTTCATTGAAATACACAAGCCTGTGTCTCCTGCTGTATTTTCCCAACTCCTGCATTGTTATGTTGCCTCTCTGTCCTGTTACTTCTTCCTACAGGATGTTAGTGGGGTATAATATCTTTTCCACATGTTGTGGGGCCAGATTAGATTAGAAGTTGCATATAAAGAAACCCGAGAAAGGAAAACAGGAAATGTATTTAGTCAGACATAATTATTTTACTAGCACAGCAATTTTAGAAGATAAAATTTAGATTTTCTCCCAATATTTCTCATGAGTATTTTGGTGGAAAGATACTATTTTCCAATCATTTGTTGCAATGTGATATTGGTGCATGAAACATTCAGTCCTATGACCGGTATGTACCAGTGGATATTTGGTACGCTGTGTATTTTAGACCTGTTGAATAATTAATTTGATTTATTTATAAAGTGTTCAACGTATTATTATATGGGTGGGGGCGCGGTGGGGAGAATTTGTTTTTGTATGTTGTGCATTGAAATATCCATAGACTTTAACAACATTGTGGCAGCGTGCCTATAGAACAGAATATGAATATTATCAGCATCAAAGGTAGTTCCCAGGTCAAGAAAAACTATACCTGCATCCGGTAAAACAAAAATGAGTATAATGGTTGGATCTATCCCGTTGTGTATGCGCAAATAAATCGCCAGCACTGACAGCTGCAGTAGTAGCCGCTAGATGGCGCCGTCCGGGAAGGCCCTAATTATTCCCTACTCTGACGTGGCGCAACTCGACGGCGCTGAATCGATAGCTAGGCTATCGATATGTTCGGCGCTGGCACTCAGCCCTCAAGGGCCTTGGGAGCGGCTCTCATAACTCAAGGCCTCTTCTGTCGGCGCGCCTTATATGCATTGTGCAGCATTACTCGAAAAATAGACAGCACCATCTAGTGGTTGGCGGCGGCACTGCTGCTGCCAATCTCTTGCGTAGTGGAAGAGGGAAAGGAACTTTTCTATCACCCCAAAATTAAAGTTTTTTTTGTTGTTTTTTTTATGTAAATCTTAAAGAGCATAAAAAACTGGCTATAACTTGTGCTATCCATATTTCTTTTTCTAAAAACAAGCATTCCTGGGAAATTCTTAGTTGCTGCTGCATTTATATGCAAATTAGTTGTTTATACCTATTAATTAGCAGCTTTGATGTGCTAATTAGAATTACAGGTTACTTGTCAGTCTCCGTAGTTTTGAAACTAAATACCCCCCAATGTTATCTGGCAATTAGACCCACTTCTAACACCCTTATCAAGCACTCTGAGCTGCACATTAGCATACAAAGCCTCAACGTAATTTCTAAATATTTCAGAAATTATTTACTGTAGAGAAAAACTGCTAGTGCTATGTATAGCCAGTTTTTAATGCTCTTTAAATCGAAATTAGCGTCCTGTTGGGGTGACAGAGACCCTTTAATTTTAAATACTGTATAAATGGAGTTGGCCACTTTATGTCTAAGTCAAATGTTTTAAAAGAGCCTGTGTTAAGATGGGATTTAGTGGTGCTTTAACCTGGCCGCATAATTAAATATTACGTTTTTATGTTAAAATTATATGCATTTCCAAGCAAATTTAGGCTAATTCTACTCTTTCAAAAATTCATAAAAATACTTTTTTTTTTTTTGGTTTAAAAAAGAAAGAAACTAGACCTTGAAGGGATATGTGACAGTTACTATTCACGGGGCAGTCAAATGATTTTCTTAAGATCACATTGTAACTAACAATGGCTTTTTTTTCCTCTGTGTGGCCTACATTATATCACTGTGGAGCAATGTATTATTTTAAACAAAATATCAACAAATGCTGTAAATAGAGATTATTAATGGGAAAGGTGATGATAAAGGTATTTACAATAATATCATGTACTCTGCATTGTCTACCTTTTGTGTGTGTGTATGTGTATATGTGTGTGTGTGTGTATATATATATATATATATATATATATATATATATATATACTAGGAAATTGCCAGTCAAAAATGACTGGAATAAAATTGTAAGGCTGTCAATGCTGTTTGCCACACAATGTGAGGTTTTTGCTCCTTGAGCACCATTTGCGTGGCGCGCGCTGACTGTTGTTGGTTTTATTTTCAAAGTCCTGTGTGCCTGGCGTTGTTTGTGTAAATGTTACTGTCTTCGGCGTCGTGTACTTTCTAAGTTCTGTGTTTTTAACCTGTTTCGAAATTTGTACGTTTTTTCGGCCGCCATTTTTTCCCTTGCTTAGCCGCTATTCGAGCGGCGAAAAACGCTAAATATGGCTCCAATTAGCTTGCAACCTCACTCCCAAGCTTCCTGGCTCTCCAACCCTGTGCTGTGTGTTATTATTATTATTATTATTTTTGGGTGGTTTTTCAGTGTTTTTAAGTTGCGCGTTTGAACCAACTGCGTGCATCTCTATCATTGCAGCCTAAGTCATGTGTGTCAAACCGTGACTAACATCGCAAATGTTACCCACACTGACAACTATATATATGATATATTCTTATTGAATACCACAAACCTGCACTAATTCAGAAAACAGGAAGCTGTAATATATATTGCAGCAGACCTGTATATCTACATATTTGACTCATGTGAAAAACCTGTTTCCCTGTCAAATGACTCAGTAAATATATTGCAGCTAATGATGAAGGGTACTAAAACTCAAGTGCTTGAATCAAATTCCTGTAACCCCCACCAATAATATTTTTTTTAATCTTAAAGTGAATCACGATATGTGTTAGACCATTTTTTGTACATTAAAAGCATTACTGAGATATTCCGCATTGTTTGTGCAAGTGTGCTGCTTTGTGGACTATTTAGTAGCTCAGAGAGCTTGATTATGGCGGAGAAGGGAATCTTGCTGCATGATAACATTGGGATTATTGTCTTTTAAAATTAGCAAAATATTATTTAAAAAAAAAAAAAAAAAAACTATCCCGATAACTCCTTTGAAAAGGACGTTTTAATGGCAAAACGGTTGTCAGGCTCTTGTGGGGTGTGAGATTAGCTTTTATGAAGACAATCAAATTCTTCATTTTATTGTTTTTAGCAGATTGATGTTTATGGGGGGTGCATTTCTTATTGCTATGTTAGGCAGCTAGCGCACAGTCTTTATCCCCACTCCCCTAGGGATACTAGTAAGATTTGGGGTTAACACGAGAGTGTAACCTATGAGATGAGAGGTATCCTTTAGAGGATCTTAGGCCTGCATAAGTAGTTCATGTTGAATCATGATATGATCCCCTCTTTGCAAAAGATCATTTTAATTTGGCGTGTTTTTAAGTAACAACAAAACAACAAAAAAGAGGTTGCTCTCAGAGTGGCTTATCATGGCTATAGAACTAACCTATTAAGGTTGGTTCGTTCTCTGATGAGCACCTCTGACTTTGTTGTTCTGTATATGCAGATTACCTTTAGGGTTTAGTCTCCCTAAGGGACCAGACTGATATACTACCAGACTGATATACTACAGGATATTTCTCCCTGTGAAGGGCGCAAGTGAGCTAAAAGAGGTTGCTCTCAGAGTGGCTTATCATGGCTATAGAACTAACCTATTAAGGTTGGTTCGTTCTCTGATGAGCACCTCTGACTTTGTTGTTCTGTATATGCAGATTACCTTTAGGGTTTAGTCTCCCTAAGGGTAATAGGGGACTCCAGACGTGGACCCCTTGCTCACTGTGCCTTAGGGAGTTCAGCTGCACCTCACTGACGAGGCCCATAAAGGCCGAAACGCGTCTGGGGTTTGCTGTTTCTCCTGTTCAGGGTAGAATTGCCTGGTATTTCAGGGCTGGCTCATTTTTTTGAATGGGACCAGACTGATATACTACAGGATATTTCTCCCTGTGAAGGGCGCAAGTGAGCTAAAAGAGGTTGCTCTCAGAGTGGCTTATCATGGCTATAGAACTAACCTATTAAGGTTGGTTCGTTCTCTGATGAGCACCTCTGACTGTGTTGTTCTGTATATGCAGATTACCTCTAGGGTTTAGTCTCCCTAAGGGTAATAGGGGACTCCAGACGTGGACCCCTTGCTCACTGTGCCTTAGGGAGTTCAGCTGCACCTCACTGACGAGGCCCATAAAGGCCGAAACGCGTCTGGGGTTTGCTGTTTCTCCTGTTCAGGGTAGAATTGCCTGGTATTTCAGGGCTGGCTCATTTTTTTGAATGGGACCAGACTGATATACTACAGGATATTTCTCCCTGTGAAGGGCGCAAGTGAGCTAAAAGAGGTTGCTCTCAGAGTGGCTTATCATGGCTATAGAACTAACCTATTAAGGTTGGTTCGTTCTCTGATGAGCACCTCTGACTTTGTTGTTCTGTATATGCAGATTACCTTTAGGGTTTAGTCTCCCTAAGGGTAATAGGGGACTCCAGACGTGGACCCCTTGCTCACTGTGCCTTAGGGAGTTCAGCTGCACCTCACTGACGAGGCCCATAAAGGCCGAAACGCGTCTGGGGTTTGCTGTTTCTCCTGTTCAGGGTAGAATTGCCTGGTATTTCAGGGCTGGCTCATTTTTTTGAATGGGACCAGACTGATATACTACAGGATATTTCTCCCTGTGAAGGGCGCAAGTGAGCTAAAAGAGGTTGCTCTCAGAGTGGCTTATCATGGCTATAGAACTAACCTATTAAGGTTGGTTCGTTCTCTGATGAGCACCTCTGACTTTGTTGTTCTGTATATGCAGATTACCTTTAGGGTTTAGTCTCCCTAAGGGTAATAGGGGACTCCAGACGTGGACCCCTTGCTCACTGTGCCTTAGGGAGTTCAGCTGCACCTCACTGACGAGGCCCATAAAGGCCGAAACGCGTCTGGGGTTTGCTGTTTCTCCTGTTCAGGGTAGAATTGCCTGGTATTTCAGGGCTGGCTCATTTTTTTGAATGGGACCAGACTGATATACTACAGGATATTTCTCCCTGTGAAGGGCGCAAGTGAGCTAAAAGAGGTTGCTCTCAGAGTGGCTTATCATGGCTATAGAACTAACCTATTAAGGTTGGTTCGTTCTCTGATGAGCACCTCTGACTTTGTTGTTCTGTATATGCAGATTACCTTTAGGGTTTAGTCTCCCTAAGGGTAATAGGGGACTCCAGACGTGGACCCCTTGCTCACTGTGCCTTAGGGAGTTCAGCTGCACCTCACTGACGAGGCCCATAAAGGCCGAAACGCGTCTGGGGTTTGCTGTTTCTCCTGTTCAGGGTAGAATTGCCTGGTATTTCAGGGCTGGCTCATTTTTTTGAATGGGACCAGACTGATATACTACAGGATATTTCTCCCTGTGAAGGGCGCAAGTGAGCTAAAAGAGGTTGCTCTCAGAGTGGCTTATCATGGCTATAGAACTAACCTATTAAGGTTGGTTCGTTCTCTGATGAGCACCTCTGACTTTGTTGTTCTGTGTTTTTAAGTAAAACTGAATATTTACTTCTTTTGATAGTATGTAAAAATACATACAACAAACTATTTATAGTATTTAAAAAGAAAAAGGTAAAAATGACACCTCTGTAATGAGGTTTGTACCTATCTGATATGTCCAAAGCAGCTTAAAAATGTAAATATTACTTTTGCTGCAGGTATGGATTCAGGATAGGAGCGTACAATTTATACTTTGTGTATATCTCATGTAGATATAAAAGATACAAAACTCACACAAGGACACATAACTGCAGTATTATTTTTAGGACTTTATTTCATTCTTACAGACTTTTTTGCTGTAGGATTTCTCTAGTTGCTCAGGGCCTGCTACAAGTCATTTGTTTGTAGATAACACACTGGCTTACTTTAACTTTGTGGCATTCCAAAAATGCAGAGTAATTTGCAGTATCTACAAGAAGTCATATGCCTGATAAGTACACAGTGTAAATAGCCTTTTACTGTAAATTACTATTGCACAGGGCAAAAGTAACTCTCATTAAACACTCATTAAATTATTTATTTTTCAGTGATATAAACCAAAGCACTATCTAAGACAAGGGCAGATCCACAGAGATCTGATTGTTATGATCACATTCTATTGAAGTTATTGGATCTATTATAATACTTGCAGTACCTAAACATCAAAAAAGCCAGTTGATAACACGAACATAAAAAGAGGAGGGATGAGGAAGAGAACGCGCACAAGAACCTTTCGCAGGTCGCTTCTGGAAAATCTTGGAAATCAGTTGTTTGAACTCTCCTTTTTATATACCTCAATATTTATGAGTTATTATAATCGCAAATGGTTGATGATCTCCTAAACATAACTTGACTCCCGGTGATGATGTTTAGTAATCAGAGAGTGTCATATACAAATATACTACCACTGTATGTACATGTGTTTCATTTCACCATAAAAATTCTACTTCAGTTGTAATATATTCCATGTAGAAATGGTCTTTATTCCAAATTCATACAATATAAACAATAAAAAATGTCATAAAAAAAGATAAGACGCGTTTCGCCACTCGTTCTGTGGCTTCCTCACTTAAGATAAAAAAAATGCAAAACATGTGAATAGTTGTAGAAAGACAACTACAACTATTCACATGTTTTAGAGATTTCTTATCTTAACTGAGGAAGCCCCAAAACAAGTGGAGATACGCGTTTAATTTTTTTTTTTTTTTTATGACATTGTTTATTGCTTATGTTGTATGATTTTGGAATAAACACAATTTCTACATGGAATATATTACAATCAGAGTAGAATTTGTGTGGTGAAATTCAACACATGTACCTACAGTGGTAGTACATACAAGCATTTGCGATTATAATACCTTATAAATATTGAGGTATATAAAAATGCTTATTAAAAGGAAACTGTAATCCAAACACTTCTCGCTTGCATTTTAAAGATGATGTTGTAAATAGTATAGAATATATTTTTTTTTAAGTGATGTATAGTGTAGATACATTTCATTAATTTGAGACACAATGGTATTGTTTTCTCCTCCTCTGTCCTGACACAAATGAGAAACAAACTCTTATGGAGGTCTGAACTGCAACACATTCTGTCAATTCAACTGAATGTGATCCGATAAGAAAACACAATTTACAGGTTGTCCACAAGACTTTATTTACATTTCCTCTCAATTGACTTGTAAGATAAAGGGCAAGTCAGTCACATTGTTTTTTCATTTGTTTTTGCTTTTTTAGTCATTCTTGAACTAATATAATTTTATTTATAGGCAGAAATAAATGTTCGTAATGTATACAATATGTTCTTTTAATTGCATCATAGAACCTTTTGTACTACACCGGCCCATTTTGTTTATCCCGGGTATGCTTAAATTGTGTTTGAACCTACCACTTCCACTGGAAGCATATTCTTATCTTCTGCTCTTTCTGCAAAGTAGAATTCTCTCACATTACCGCAAAATTTTCCACATTCCTTTTTCAGATTATGTCCACTTGTTCTTAGATTCGTCTTTCTGGGAGATACTTCCCTCTTGAACTTTATTCAGGCATTTTGATATATTTGATGGTTTCTTTTATTACCCCTCTCTCTTCGATTATAGGCAAGTTTGGTCTTGGAGTGCCACACACAGGCCATGATTTGAGGATATCCCTCCTGTGTACAGGAAAGACAATCACTTCTTCAGTCACCCTGGTTGACTCCTCTGTGCACAGAAAGGCATTCCTCAAATCTAGGCCTCTATGTGGCTCTCCAGGACCAAACTTGCCTACCCCTGCTCTAAGTTATACATGTTCAGTTCATGAATCTGCCCCTTATCTATCTTTTTTGTCTTTTTTTTTAGACCATGCACCATTTTAATAACCCTTCCTTTAGTTATTTATAGTTTTTAACCTGCTTTCTGGTATATCACTTCCAGCACTGCACACTAAAATATTAGGCAAGGCTTGACACTGCTTATAGGACCAATCAGAGATGGTGAGCCATATCCTACATTTTGTTAGGCAATGAGGTCAGATGATATTTAAACGAAAAACTGTAAAATAAACTAAAAAACTAACCAAGGAGATGGTGTTATAATGGGGAAATACAGGGCAGCCATTCTCCCTATGGACAAAGCCAGGCGATACTATGCCCGGATAAAGGAGAGCACCAGTGCCCAGAACATGGCCTCAAATGGTAGTGAGGACCCCCAGCCAAACACAGCTTCCTGGACTTAAAATATAGCCAGCTTTGCTAAAGTCAGGAGCAGGTTGACATAGCCCTGTTGCCCTGAGACACTGGACATCCAACCAGAAAATGTGCGAGGGGAGAAATCCAAGTAGAAATGCAGTAGGGGGCCCCTCAAGAGTGTCAAGAGGGGCCACAGTCTGGTGCACGAAAATAAATATGATACACAAACTCTCCATCACCACAGATGGCTGAGGGGTCTGTGAAGTTATTCCACAAAAATCCAAAAGTAGAATATTTACTTAACAGTAATTTGATGATAACTGAAGAGGAAACAAAGTGCACCATTTTGCATTTATCTATGTTGATTTTTGGATCCCACATACGTGACCATTACTTCCTGGAATATCCACTCTCTTGCATATTTTTGTGTCGGCTGTAAAGAGGCAAACATCTCCTTGAAACCCACTAGTAATATCAGTAATTAATACATTAAACAAAAAAGACCCCAGCACACTTTGTTGGTAACCTATCTTTCCTCTGACTGTATCCCCTTATCTACGACTCTCTCATACTATTCTTCTGCCAGTGTCCTATCCACTGAACTATATTGGAATCCAGTCCTAGACTATGGAATTGAAGAATTGGTTTCTTGTGTGGGACAGTGCCAAATGCTTACTAAAATCTAGATAAGCAACATGTACTGCTCCACGCTGATCTATAATGTTGACTACAAAATCAAAAAAGTCAGTTGGATAAGTCTGACATGATCACCCAGCATTAAACCCATGCTGCACATAAGCGTGTAAGTTACTAGATTTAAGGATTCACTAATCTGTTTCTTTCAAAAGTCTTTGCAAAGCATTGATGTCAAACCTACTGCATTGTAGTTACTTGAGCCTACCCTTTTGGTGAAGGGGTAGAATGTTTCCCTGGTGGACAAGTGGTTAGGATTTGGTGCTTTCACCACTGTGACCTAGGTTTGATTCCAGCTAGGGAACAAAGAGGTCACACCACCCAGAAGCCAAACCGGGTTGGGCCTGGTCAATACTTGGACCTAGGAATACCAGGAGCTGTATACTGTGGCCTACTAGAGAAGGAACTGGCAACCCACTCCAATATCTCTGATATGAATACGAAGTGGATCAGCACATTGGGTTGCGGTCCGTGAGGTTGAACACAAGTGAGCGACTCATACTGCCTTAAAAGTTTTTTTTTTTTCTCACCACAGTAATGATCAATTAAAAAGTTTAGCTAGCTGTGCAACAAGTAGTGATCTAAGCTTCTTTGATACTCTTTGAATTTCCTGGGCCTTTTGACATTCTTCCTTTTATCTTTAATAATGCTAGTATTACGTTTGTTATTACTAGTAAATTGCCCATCAAAAATGACGTTATAATTTTTAATTTTTCTCTCTCACCCTCGTGTCTCAACTTCCCTGTATCGCACCCCTTCCTCCCCTGTGTCTCTTTCTCCCCCTCCCCTGTGTCTCTTTCTCCCTCTCCCCTCTCCTGTGTTTCTCCCCCTCCTCCATTTGCGAGCACATCGCGGCTGCGCGCGCAGCTCTGTGTATGGACACTCCGATGGACCCTTACACACTGACCACCATTATTATAGTTGCTTGCAGCACACCCCAATGGAGATTCACCCTCCCCAATGTCAGCAGAAAAAAAACAGAGTTAGCAGTTTGCTATGTCCCTGTCTTCCTATCTCTGTCATCAGTCTATGTTGAATAAATACAAAATAATCAAAGTGTGAGATAATATAAACAAACAATTACACTCCCAAACAATGTGTTTCTGTGTATCATATTTTACTGATTTGCAATTGCGTCTCATCCACTCCTACAAGGAGCTCTTGTAGTATATTCCTAGATAAATGAACAATAATATTTTCCATATGCAAATATTTCTGATCATATAACCATGTGTTTTTGCCACTTAAGGTTTACAAGGTGATTACCATCTAATCTGTGTGTACACATCAAAGCCTTTTAAAAGACTTGAGGTGTTTATTTCAAGACAGTGTCCCTTTAATATATTGTGTAGGTTAACATCTAATAACAAAACCACATATGTTGGAATGTTATTGCATTATTCTTGTGTCTTTATTGATGCTTTGCCTTCATTTTCTTGTAATTTGCCTATCTTTTTTTTTTTTTGTTGGGTGGGGGGAAAGAATGCTTTCGGTGAGCCTTTAAAGAACCACTCAAGTCCCAATTTTACAATATATTACTTTGAAAAAAGAAAAGACTTGATAACATGACCACCATTATTATAAATTAACTCACACAGCCACAATTATTCTTTACATATTATGCAATTATGTGGAAGTGGGAGCCACCATTATAATTTCTGCTGATCTGTTTCTGCATGGGGGAGGATCTTGTGAATGCAATGGAAATGTGGCTAGTAATTTAAATTCTTCGTAAAAGAGGCAATCAGAACATTATAAAGCATAAATGCATATATGATGGTTATTCAATAAAAGGCCACATTTTAGACTTTTGAAAAATATTTTGGGGGATTAAAAAAAGTTTAAAAAAAAGATATTATTACCATATGGTATTTGAGAGGACATTTAATTTTGAGTAAACCTAAATGTTCCTGTAAAATTTCCAGCCAGTCATCTGCAGGTAGTTCAAGAAATGGATTAAGGTTTGGAGTACTTCTTTCTTTGTGTGTATAGTGGACAAACACGTTCTTAGACATTTTACACCGTAAATACCTGTCTTGGAGTGACAGCAGAAAGCTTGTAAGTGCAGTAGGGATTTTACTGATACATGTATGCGTGGGAGGTGTAATTGGGGCTGTACAATTTAAAATCATGAGAATGAACTTAGATTGTAAGTTCTTTGGATTCGTATATTTAAGGTATTGGTGCATTACTAATGAGATAAAAATATTTTGTAAGAAAATTGA